>SCHK01320274.1:11585-28219 GCA_004124795.1 Poropuntius huangchuchieni
TTGTCTATATGCAAACATAACGAAAACCTTTCCATTCGATAATTCTTGGGTTAACTCTGTGTGCCCTCCCGGTCGAAGATGCCATCTCTCTCGCAGCCCCACTAAGACCGTTTGTTTCATTCATGGGCAAAGCATTTCTGAACCCTTCCTCTCGGTTGCTATGGTGAGTGGAATAAAAGAGGGAACACTGGTCGCATTAAGCTATATGTTTGTGCACTGGAGTCGAGATGAAAGAGCCACAGTCAAGCCAAGAACATCTACCACTGCGCCAAACACACAGCTCAAATTCGTAAATGTCTATAGAAATACAAGCGTCTACAAAAGATATATACATAAAATAACTGGAATCAGCACAACCATAAAGATTAGATCCCACACTTACACGCTTGACAGTGACGTATGGGGAGTATTTTGTCACCAGCAGGTGTCGCGCTTAGTCAGTATGGTAAAAGCGTTAATGGTGAGTAATTGGGGTATTGTCCTTGATTATTGATTTATTCTTATTTTTTTGAGGAGAAGCATAAGGTACTGATATTGTAAACTGATACCTGTTGAAATCATAATGCGAAAAACCACCTCCGTACAATTAATTTATTCATAAGACATTAATTCAAATTATTGTTATTGCTGAAGGAAACAATGTAGACCCTGCTGTTTGTTACATGTTAAAAAAATGATTCAGTGTAGTTTTCAAACGGATTTTCACCTTACCGTGTACTCTAAACATTTGTAATTCTGACTTTGATTGATAACGTAGACCTAAGTTGCAGTTTTTAGTTTATTCAAAGGTTTCGTTAGGTTTGGGAAGTTTAGAATAAAAACATTTTTGAACAGACAGTTTATCATACTTGGAAAACATTTACATAAATGTTTTTGCGTAAAAATGCTGATATAACATCAGTATTTAAATACATTTAAAAACGTGTCTATGTAGGCTATGTGACACATTAGTGTGACACAATATCATTAACCAGGGAAAATGTATCCAACAAAAACAAAACAGAATAAATGATTTAATATAAAAATCATTATAAAAAAGTGCGCGAATGTTTGATCACCTAGTTAAATATTTGAATATTTATGGAATTTTAAAATGACGAAAAAACACACTGAACGCAATTTTAACTGCATATCATTTAAGAGGATTGTGAGTATTAACAATATCCAAAATAATACAAAAATATATATTTACATTGTTTTTATTTTAATTAAATTAAATGTCTGTTAGTTTTGAAGAAAGACAATACATGTAACAGAAATATAGCCTACTGCTGAATTGTCATTAATTTGAGAAACAAACCTTCAAAGCGCTAAGCTCATGTCTGACAGCGTGAAATTGTAGGCCAGAGCTCTGGCGTCGTCCCAAAAAAAGAGGATGCGATGTCTCTTATTTTCTCTTAATTCCGGAAGATAAAATGTCATAGTGGGATGGTCCATGTTTATAATGTTATTATAAAATAAAACAGACTAATTATAATTATTATCATATAATAATATATTGTAGTTGATTTTAAACCTTCTTATTTATTTAATTTGTTTTACTGCAATCATAAATGTATTACTTTCTTCATCGAAAAAAGGCAGGAATTTGGCATGTGTCAATAAACTGCAATCCTTCATCATAGCCAGTCTTGAGCTTGCCACATTTTAATATGCAGGCTGGAATGCGAAATAATTTGTAAACATTTTATAGTTATTTGTAAGAAAGATAATAATCAAAATAACAAACAAAAACGCATTACTGCATTTATACATTTTTCTACAAATACAAATTGGGATACAACTACACAGGATGAATCTAAAATCGTCTGTGATAGTCGGTCAGAGAGGAAGAGTAAACGACTGAACGATGTTATTTCATAATTTGTGACTACGAATGACATTATTTTACATCCTTGTTCTATACATGGAAGCCCATAGAGTGCGTCACGTCGTTCCGCCTTGTTTATTCCACTGCTCCCTTGTGCATCATTTCCCGTAGCACCGGCCCAGGAGGCGCGCAGCTCATGACCGAAATGGCGAGAAATGTTTCAGAGCTCTATGTCTTACACGAAGATTATCCGAGCTTCATTATTCGTAAACATTCCAGCCAGCCCCTTATTGATTATGCTCTCTCCCATTGGAAATCAATGCAAATGTCATAATGTGTTTTAAATGATATGTGGACGCAACATCTAATGCTATAAACACATAGTATAAATAAATATTATGTGTAATATGCAAATATGTAAATAGACTAAAATAAGTCAAATACAAAATAAAGACTCAAAAATATATAAATCACATCAGACATTATTTTTCTGATATCATCCCCCAACTCAGTCAAGACCCCAGCTTTGAATTTCATCCATCTCAAGATATTTGTGATGTGACACAAAGCTGTCTGTTCCATGATGTCTTCTGTGTGTGTGTTTGTAACTGACAGATCCCTCTTAACTGTCCCATGTGGACTAACAATATCTCTCGGACATCCTATAACAGACACTGCACTGATTACTGCTGCAGGCCACTGCAATAATCTAACTCCTACCGTCCCATTACGGGTCAGGGGCACTTTCATGAAACACTTGATTATATATACATGCTAGGATTATCTGATATTCCATCTTAATTATGCATCAACATATTAATCTGATGAAAAAGTTACCCGAGCACTGCGACGTGCCCTCTACCATTTAAAATGTATCCATTGTGTGTGGACTGAAGTGGTGCCCTGCGTGTTTTTGTTTGTCAAACAGCACCGTTCCCTGAGGAGTGCGGTTTGTGGTACCTCCCTGCTCAGGATTACATTAATCAAAGCATTTATTTCCCCAGAGATGCACAGCACAAATCACCTAAAATCCCAATCAAATTGAATAACAGAGGAACCACGCATTGGAAGTGACCTCTGTGTTTTTTCTGTTGCTCGTTTTGTGAGAAAACGGGTCTCTTGCCATTTTAGCTTCACTCACAAAAGCAAAAGTGTCTTTCTCTGTGATGCAGGAGAGGAGTTTCAATAGTGGAAGGTGTTATGTTGACTGTGAGAAACATGGAAATCTTATGCCAGTGGCCAGACACAGTGTGGTTTTTAGTGATGAAACATAGATGTTCGGTTTCAACAGCACATCTACGGATTTAAGGATTTGCTGTTGGTTGCAGAAAGTGCGGTCTGTTAGGTTAGACAAACCGCTGGTTGAGAACCGTCTCACCCCTTAGTATTAAAAAAGAAGATCATATGCGGATGAAATCATTTCTTTTATGCTCGAGTTATACAAAATAACTACATTTGACTGAGTGCAAAACTGTCAACACAATAAATCCTCGGCAAAGCCGCTTGGCTCGATAAATATTGCTTGCGAAACGAGGCCTATTACAGGTACTGCAAATAAAATAATACCGCTGTAATTTTCCTCATGTGTTGTTTTAATGTAACTGGCGTGCGCCGTTTGAGATTCATGGTGAAAATGGGAAGGAAATGTGAGGCTGTTTATGGCAGTGCAGTGCATCGAAACACAAATTCAGCTCTGCTGCTTTCAGCCCGATCAGGGATAAATGATGGAGCCTGTCCTGGAGTGGGTTACCAGACGGGAACGTTAACTCTGCTGGAGAGGTGATGGAAACAGGAGCATTTTGCTGTAGATACTTTTGTTGAAATATACAAGTATATAAAAAGAGCCTTTGTCTGAAACGAGAGAAATCTGTAGCTCAAGCCAGTTGAAAAAGGTGGCGTACGACTGACAAATGACAGCGTAAACGTGTTAGCAACTATATAAAATCTTCTGTTTTTGTATGTGTGGGCACGCTCGGTTGTCAGAAAATCATTTGTGTGTGTCATCTTAATTACGTTCCCACCCACAGCAGGGAAAATGGGTTTACATACATCTGTATCCTTATTTTGGCATCCTATATGTTCTCCTAAACCTCTGGGCCTTTCCTCACTCTCTGTCTCTACCATTTCTACCTCTCTTTGTCTCCTCCTCTAATTCTCTCCCTCTTGGTCCACTCACGCATACAGCCCGCAGGGTCACAAAAGCAACGTTCACCAGCCTGCTAGAAGTGGCCTGACCTTCTGCCAAACTGCCTACCACACATTACTCATTACTCAGGCCGGGCACACGGACAGCCCCACAGCTAAAATGCTGCCCTTAACTCAGGCAACATGCAATGGATCATTCTAAACTCCTCCAGTTCGCTCTCGCTCACTTTTATTAAAATGTGCATGCTAAGGGTGCACCGCAGTGCTTAGAGGCTGAATAATGGCTAAGCTAAGGAAACATATGTGTCTCATGTGTAAGGTGGAAAGGTCAATGAGTCTAATTTCTGGTATGCACGATAATGGCTATACAGTGCGCTCGCTGTGGGTGATAGAGCTGGATATTTCTATCTAAACCTCATGTTATACATGCAAACTGGCCTCCTATAGTGTATGCTGAAGAAATTAGGAAGTAGTATCATTTATAATGGCGAATATATACAAAACAGCAAACCTACATGTGTGTTTGTATACATATAACTGGGTCAATAAGGTGTCAAAAGCTCATTTAAAGAGGGTGATTAGGTTTACAATTTTACCTCAGTGGAATCTAACACTATCTATCTAATTGACTCAGTGCTGCATTTTTATTTGCTTGCCTACACAGAAAAGTGCATTTCCTCTAAATTCAAGGATCAGTCACTCACCTCAA
The DNA here is from genome assembly GCA_004124795.1 of Poropuntius huangchuchieni. Classification (NCBI taxonomy): domain Eukaryota; kingdom Metazoa; phylum Chordata; class Actinopteri; order Cypriniformes; family Cyprinidae; genus Poropuntius; species Poropuntius huangchuchieni. Next base: position 16,250 of record SCHK01320274.1, read on the forward strand.
TAAATAAAGTGTAAGGGGTGTTATCAGATATCTACACAGACTTTATTAGCGAACATGGTGAGCATCTGGACACCTGGATGAAAAAAATGCGCCTGGAGACAAAATGTGTATTGCGTGCCGTAGAAAGAATATTTGTTCAAGATGCAGTTCCAACTGATTCTAACATTGTTATTTCTCTTGCAGGAGAGGAGCTTCAACTCTCCCACCTTCCCTCCTTTCTCTAGGGAGAGGGGCCTCCTTCCATGTTGGACCCAGACTCAATCTGCTGCAGAGGGACAGAGTGGCCACGCTGTGAGCGGAGACACACACACACACACACACAGACACACATAGATCTCACTGCTTCCGTTTTCAGCTTACACTGCTGCTGGAGCTGTTAGCCTGCCGGCTATTTTTCTTTGAGAGACTATAAAAATATGCAAATGCTGTTGTTAAAGAGAACAGTCGAGTTTTTTTTCTTCTGCTTGCGCCCCTTGTGAGTCTGCAGAGCAAAAGGCGGAAGGATTTCACTTTTGTCCCTCACTTTGTTTATAGAAAGACAAGAAGAATTAAAGGAGAGCAACAACGACAGACACATAAACATGTTTGAAATGACCACGCAGATAGGGAAGAATAAAATTAATTTGACAAATATTCTGCTTTATTCGAACTGTATCTGCAGAGTGAGTGATTTTAAAATGCTTTCCTTTTCTTCACTTCTCATCATGGCGGACAGGCCTTAAACACAGAGCATCAACCGCTTTAAGAGTGCAGGAAAAGTACAGGGCGAATTTGTAAACCCCTCACGGTGCCGCGAACACTTTTTGAAGTGATTATGAAGACAGTTCAGATCAAAGGCTTTGACAACTCTGAGTGCCCGCCAAGACTGAGCCCCTGTAATCGCACAGAGCCCTCCGTACAACACAGCTCACACCCCTCAAGCACCCGGCAGAACGCAACGCCACACTCACGCATAAACAGATTATCAGGGGACAGAAAACGGCTGGAAAGTAAATATGGGATTAGAGTTTTCAGACTGAACTGCACCAATATAACCGAGGAGATTAGCGAAACATTTACAGGTAGATATTAATTATCGGCGTCAGGGAGATGAGTGAGAAAATAGTGCATTAAAAACTACATGCATATGTTTTAAAAAGAAGCACGCTATATAACCTCATTATATTCAATATTTTCCATTGTATTCAACATATCACATGTATTAAATTAACTGCCATAATTTTCTAAATCCTTTACAAAGAAACCATAAGAAGCAGGAAAAAAAGAAAGGGAGTAGAGTAGAGCGAGTAGAAAGTGCTTTGTTGAAGTCAACAAACTCTTATATTTTTATAAAATTATGTGCTCTGCTGTGCGTAACTGCTAGGCAGCATTGTAACAAATGTCCATCATTGGCTCCATTAGCCCTGAAGACAGACGGCCATTACATTTAGCTCAGTATTTTGCTAACACTATAAGAAAACACAATATCTCTGAACAAAACAACAACAATATTAATAGTGATTTTATTATCTAAGCATCCAAGCTGTATCGTAGAATTTGAAAAATATATTTTGTCACTCACATACACACACACACACCCTGTAAGTCATGTGGTAATATGTGTACAGGCTGCCATCTTGAACCTGCTCATCATGTTGTTGTTTGGTCATTTAACTGAAAGTTTTGCTTTTGTCAGTGTATTTACTGTTTTGTGGTACCGCACTGGTGCTGATGTGAAACAATAAAATGTGTGTGACAGCAAGTCCCCTCTCTGCCTCCTGTTTACGGTGCCACTCAGCGCCTCTCTCAGACTAACCGCTTGGTACAGTCTTCTCTGGATCACTTCCAGAACCCTCGGGTTCCGAGTGGCCCAGTCTCTGAAGAGCAGCCAACAAACGGGCCTTTCAGTGTGGACAGCAGATGGGGCGGGCCAGCCAGCCACTCGGAGGAACTTCTTGTGTCGCCAGACACAGAGAATGAATCCGCTTTTATCTGCCAGCCCAGTGGACTACAATGAGCCTTCCTGTGCACTTAACCATGAGACAGCACACACACACACATACAGAGAATGATGCCAGACAGGTAGTGCGCATTGCCATTCCCTAACCATGGAAGTGAAAATCCGAAACTCTGGGTTTGGCTACACTCGCGATTTAACAGACAAACACACAGTCTGTTTGTTCAATCATGTAAATCATTCTCTGGGCGGAAGAGCTACAATACTGATAGGCTACAAGATAAACAAGCTAAAAATTAATTCCTGAAGAATGATCAAAATCGACATTATTTAGGCATTATGATCAAAGACAGTGACTGCGCCAGGCTACACAAGGCTGTTTTTAATCAAAATTGCATGCTAATATTTCTTAATTCCTTTCATATCTTGCATAGGGGAGTTAGTAATCCAAGCATATTGACCTCTCTGCTGTTTAATATTTACAATTCGGTATTTTGTCAGCCGTTTATGCCTAATTGTTCCAGACAAGCTTTCCAATGTCTCTTTCAACAGTAGCAGAAACTCCCACTGACTAGTCTCTCACGGATAATCATCTGACACCACTGTGCTGGGCTGCGCCATACTGCCTCATACTAAGTGTGTGTGGTGTGTGTGTGTGTTTGTTCTTTTGACAGCTTGGTCACAGGGAACTGCAGGCCCTATTGATTGCCTGATCATTAGGAGTGACCAGCTGAGTGGCAACATAGCCGCAAACACCACTAACTGCAACGCGAAACATCTGACCTCTCTTTAACGAACAGCCATCGAGTGACCAGACCTACTCATTGACCCATAATAGTCACTGCAGGCCAGCGTTGAGATAACTACACCCAGCTGTGGGCTGTTTCATCGACTGCCATGGATCCGCTGGGCTCGTGCGATTCGGAAACCGGTCTGACGTGGATTTTTATGAGGAAATGTATCTCATATCTGATGGTTTAGCAGATGTCCGTATGCAGAACAGTTGGCAGGTGTGTCTGCCAGTACAATCCCACTGATGATACAGTTTACACTAGTCCGACACCCACTGCTGAAAGTCTGCGAGTGACACTGCTCACCTCCTGTTGCGCTATTAGAAAGCACGGCTTCCAGTTCAGAGCCTCGCACCACCCCAGTATGTGTGTGTGTGAGAAAGAGACAGTGAGAAAGGAGGGGGAGGCATGGAGAGGGTAGAAGGAGGAGGAGGAGGAGGAGGAAAAGGCCACTGATCAGTGAGTGAATGAAGCGTTTCTCTGGTGAGTCCCTCAGAGGGGAAGCACCCTGCAGAGGACAGTGTGGAAATGAACTCGATGAGGCGGTGAGTGTTTGACCCCATGTCTGTCCTCACGCCACCCTCACCACTCTCATGGCTGACTGACACCAACTACATCCTGCCTGCAATGAGTCACTTCCCGTCTGTCATTACCTCGCCTGAGCAATTTCTTAATTCAACTCTAGTATGTCCGACTATAAACGGGCAAGGGATTCCGCGTTTGATGTGTCATATTACGATATCACCCGTTTATTTTCTTTCCGTCAGGTTTCATCCTTAGTTTCTTCAAGAAAATGGGTCTGTTACATGCTAACCAACACCATATGAGTCTAGCAGCGTGAGAAATATCTGAAAGCCGGCTGCTCAAGAGTTGAGCTCCAGGGAAAGGATCCTTGTGGGGCAGCTAAAGGAATGGGGGGAAGAGCGGAAGCAGATTGCAGGAGAAGGCGGTGGCTTTGAAGGTTGTAGGTAGCAGGTTTTTCCCTGCACCACTGCAGGAGACTTGAGCACAGGCCCCCACCGGCACAGGTGGTACTGCTCATTTCAATTTAGCTCAAATCTACACTTGAAATAGTGCGGCTGTCATAAGCAATCTGCAGCCCAGGACGGAGCACTGCCTTGGTCAAGGAGTGGAGGGGGGAAGAATGGGGGTGTCAGAGCAGACTACATTGAGTTCTGAAGAAGAGGCTGCTGCCATATGCCCTCCCAACAACCTCCTCCCCCTCCTTTGCTGTTCCTTTACTCTTCCAAGCACATGTTCACCGCAGGTCCACTCATCCAGAACAGCACAAAGAGAGGTCAAAGCAGTCAACAAGTTATTTACTGCAGGGGAGCCGCTGTGCCTCACACACCCCATCTGCTTTCGGAGATGAGACCGAATCCCTCATTATGTAACACAAGATAAGTTTTTTTTCTTTTTCTTCTGACAAAGGTCTGATCCACACCCATAACTCTTCTGTGTTTAAGCTTCTTGCACAACTGGTGGGCATCAAGCACAAAACCAACTTTGGCTGATCCGGCAGTTATTCCGAGGCAATTTCGTGGGATCAGTTTTCTTTCCTAAAGAGATGTTTTAATTTAATTTTTTAATTTAATTTTGTTTTACATTTATGCATTGCTTTTATGGCAGACACTTTTATCCAAAAGAACTTAAATTGCATTCAAGGTATACGTTCGCTACCAGTTTATGGATTCCCTGGGAATCATGGCCATGGCTTTGTTAGCGCCATTGTGCCTGTCTAATTTATGCTAATTTTACAAATAATTAACAATGCTTCCAAAGTCAAATTGGTAAGAGAAAACTGCAATAATGCCTTCCCAGTCAGTGTCCAACTCAACCTGCAGTCTTCGTCTTGGAAAGCTGAAGGAGTCTTTAAACAGAGGAGATGAGGCAGCGTCTATAGACAGCACAGAGGATGGACAGATCAGAGCAAGCTTTGCAATCCTGGAAGTGTTTCCTCGTCAGAAAGCAGGCGTTTTTAAGCAGTGTTGTTCTTGCCTGGGGCTACAGCCCACTGGATCATGTTGAGCTCTTTCAGGGAAGGAAGAGAAAACATGGCAGGCCTCGATGAATGCAAATGTACCTTGTGTATCTCGCAGGCATCTTGATGGGGCTTGGAAGCACAGTTGCCCCTTTAGGAACGTGTGTCTGATGTGGGAACCTCTAAATAATACACAAGCCCGGACATGAGGTGTGCTTTTACCCTCGGCTTAGGGAAAATATAATCAAAGAGCTTTCAAAAGAACCAGGATGGTATGGTATTTCCTCACCTTTAAAATGAAAATTTAATCATGCTAATTTATTCATGAATTTATGAATTTAATCTCTACTTTGGTACATATTTGCCCATCAAGAGGTTCCAAAAGAACCACTGGCATCTGCACAGTCAGCACTTGAGGAACCAGGCATGGCTCGCCATACCATGACTATGGAGGATTACACCAAAGTTGCCCCCTTTGGACTGTGTGCCTTGCCCGTTGAGCTGCCAACCTGGCCAGCTCTTTCACAGCATGGCAGAGCCTCTCCAGGAGGTGGTTTTCTCTCTGGACTAACATGTGTTTCTGCGGCTGGTACCCTGCCCACTACCGCACAGACCGTGCCAGGGCTCATGCGTCTGTGCACTGATAGAGCCTCGATGAGGTTGTGGGAATGCTGGGAGATTGTCTATCTTTTATCCCCGGGCTTCAAATGAAGTTGAAATTGAGTTTTTAGCGGGTTTCTCTCTCCTGCTTGCATGACTCTCGAGCAATGGCTCCTTGCCTGCAGCATCAGCAGGGAGTCCTTTCAAAGACTCCAACACTGCAAATGCAAGAACGCATGTATGCAAAAAGACACTCACACACATTCTTTTTAGCTCCTAGATACACAGGAGTCTTCAGGCAGAGGACACTCTGTGAATAACTTTCATGCACATTTGGGAAAAGAGAAAGTTTATTCCCGAGTTCTCCGAGGGAGATTACGCACAGCGCACACATTGGTGTCTTTATGATTGAAGTCCTCAATAGCCTCCCTCATATATGCTTCAACATTAGTGCATATTACAAACAAGTCTTAATGGATCGCTCACATTTGTCCTAATGAGTAAAGTTGGTCTGTAGTTTTACTCGTTAAACTTCTTCATCAAGACCCACATCATCTGTGCATTCATGCCTCATGACTGTGCTGAAGCTGTAAAGGAGAGCAAGAAGAACTGGTGAAGAGCTGAATTGACAGGATTAATGGACGAGGAGCTGAGCGGTGCAATTACACCCTTCAGTGAGGGGCATTTTTCATTTTTGGGTCCTCCTCATCTCTGGCTTTCTCTCCTGTGGGAGAGAGTGCAGTCCTAGCGGTTTGTTTGTTTTAATTATTTTTCCATATGCAAATGTGGTTTTATTTAATTGCAGCGAAGCAAGCAACGAGCACGGAGAAGAAAGAGGGGAGGACAAACTCATTATTGATTCCTGAGCCATCTTTCTGGAAGCCATCGCCATTACGTAGCGTAATCCATCTTTCCCATGCATTAACTTCAGTACAGGCATGGAGAGAAGTGTTAATGCCTCCTCAGAACATCAATCAGACAGGGAGAGAGAGGGAGATAGGAGAACCTCTGAACAAGTTTCTTCTTCTTCTTTTTTTTTTTTTGACAGGTACCACTCAGTAAAATATGTTTTTATTGCCAGGAAATGAGGACTAAAGGTTGTTGTAATGAGACAGGTTAAAATAAGCCATGCAGGTAACCAGCAGCCTTCCACCAAACCATCCTCATTTATTCTGCAAGCCTGAAATAATGTTTTCTTCGGGGAGTTTCCAATAATGTCCTCTTGAGGAGATGAGTGTGATTGTGCGGTGGGTGTGTGTTTGTATGCGTGTGTGTCTTGTGTGTGATTGAGGCTCTTCATGGCTCTTTTCAAGTGTACAATACGCCTTGCGCTATGCAGAGATGAGACATAAATATTGCTGAATAAAGAGAAGTACGTTATCAAACCCTGCCTTCACAATGGAGAGCTTAATTACCCAAGGCTGTGCTTTGGGAGTGTGTGTGAGCAAGACGGTCAGGTTTGAAATTCAGAGGCCCAGAGTGTTTCTATGCACATTTACTTGTTTATTGCTCACTGAAGTGGGCAGGGTTAAGAGATTCCATTAGATGAGTGACATCTTCTTTTTCAGCCTGTCAGGCCATGCTTCCCCATACAGAGACGGACGGATGTCATCTGTCATTCTGAGGCCTCCCTGATGGTTTGTTGGAGGTGTTCACGGATGTATGACGTGCTCATTAATTTCAGAGACTATTAATGAATGGCTTGAGATAAAAAAAAAAGGATAAAAGCGAGAGCCAGGAGTAAAAGAACTGTGGAGAGAGCAGGAAGCTCAGTTTCAGCATTTCTGAAAAAACCCTCAAAGTCTTTTCTTTAATCCATCCTGACAAGGCTGAGGCTCAATCCACCTCTCTCTCTCTCTCTTTCTCTCCTTCTTCTGAATCAGTAGGGTCCTGCAGTGGTGGAGCAACAGCATGGGTTCTTAGATCAGTGTTCTGTGTTCTGAGAGACACACATACAGAAGGGGTAATTACTATGCCACGCTGAACAGTAAAAGCAGACCTAATCCTCTGCGTGTTGGAAGCCTGTCTACCACGGCTGCACAGGAGAGATTGTACATAGTGTGTGCTAGGACAATGTTTGCGTGTTTACATTTGTGTCAGGTTTTCTTAAAGTAATAGTGTGGTGAATAAGGTGTTTTCGTTTTTTGCCTGTTCTTCAGACAAGGCTATCATATGTATTCTGATCATTTCAGAACACTTTTTTTTTGCCTTTTCTTGCATCTTGGCAGTATAAATACCTGCCAACTTTCCTTGTATGAAAACAGCAGAACAAAAAGGAAACACACTTATCATTCATTAAAAATAGATTCAAATAATTGTTTAATGTCTAATTAACTGTTGACGGTTTATAAAGACAGATAACAATGAACGGAAACCTTCCAAATTTTTACACTTTTGTACCGATGGCACTTGCACTGATACTGCAGGAATTTGTGTGTGTTCCTTGCTGGCAAAGCTCTGGGAGAATTGCATCAGTCAGAGAGCAGTGCCTACTGAGCACCAGGCTGGATGCAGAACGTGTTTCCCTGGAAGCCCAGTCTGATTGGACATGCACAGAGGATGTAAATAGCCTGGCAGTGCTTGGGGTATTCGGCATCGCCAAACAGGCCTTCCACTAACCAGGGAGACACCTGCGAGGAATCCCCCGCTGTGGGCTTCATTTAGAGAAAGTCTCCTCTGGCTACACCTGGATATCTCACTCAGGCCCAACTGCGGTGGAATACAGCTGCCAGTCATGCAGATGAAAGGTCTACCGTGACCATGGTGAAACTGGCTTTTACATGGTGGGTATGCTGTGCAAACAGCGCCAAGTATGGGGCGATAATCTGCTCTAATACCACCCACCTGGCCTGCTATACCACCTCTGGAAGTCGAAAGCAACACATACACAGGTAAAAACCAACACTAGTGGAGAGGGAGGAATCAATCCTTTCGGCTTAAGCTGACGCTGATCTGATACAGGAAAAGAGGGTTATGCAGGGCATTCTGTCTTGTGTAGGACATCTGGAAGCCTGCCAGTACTAATATGCAACATCCATATCTAAAATCAAAAGAAAGCATTGCGAGATCAGAAACTCCCTATTACACTTTTAAAAAGGATGTTTTGATCGACAGCTGCCCCTGTTTCACACTCACAGCGGAGGTAAAATGGTGTGATCTGCGCGACGACTGATGGACAATGAGCCAGGCTGAGAGACAGAGAGCACCGCAGTGGCGTGTGGAGGTCGGATCCAGCATATGCCAGCCAGTCAGCCTGTCCTCCCCACTGCCGAGTGATGAGAGCAGGGAGCCGAGAGCCGCCCTGCCCCTGACGAGCTGCCAGCTGGCTGGGGAAGAGAACACGGTGGACTGACACTCTACTGGGGGGTAACCTGCCAGGAGGAAGGGAAAGACAGCTGCGTGTGCGACTGGTGTGTGGGTGTGGTCAGTAAGTATGCATGTGTGCGTGTATGAAGGGATACAGGCGCTGCTCAGGGCGCGGTTGGTCTCCTGCAGGGGTCCAGATGGACGCAGGGAGGGGGGTGAGCTTGATTCAAGGGTTTTTGGAGAGAGTGACAAGAGTGACAAAATTTCTCTGGAGCTCAAACTGTGCTGCCAGCATGTTCTCTCCTGGCCCGCCTTCTGCCCCCCACTGTCACCTGTTAACCCCCCACCCCTTTGCCCTGCTCAGGGACTGGCTTTGAGATGGGCACACACACACACACACTTAGTGGAACAGGCATGAAGGCATGGTATGGTTTCAGAGTCTTTTTTTAGTGTGAACCAGCTAAATAAAACTGGGCTGTTGCAGTCATTACTGCTGTAGGCACGCTCCTAAATAAGCACCGAAAATGTCTCAATAACGATTCATTAATTTGCTGCGTTTTAACTTCATTTTCTTTAGTTGTTCAAGCTAATTCTTTACATTTTCGAGACATATCTATTTATTTAAAATCAGGGATGTTGGAATGATCTGAAAAAGGAGCGCCATGATATAAAATACATCAGGTTTGTTCATGAATATTAATTATGTGACATGACATTTGCCTAGCAGGCATAAATGATTTGGTTGGTAAGGTACTAGCCAGTAAGAAAGTAATTCTTTATGTAGCTTCTTATAGGCTTTTGCTCATCCATCCAGCTGTATGATTTTTTCCATATGATACAATCAAGCAAAATTTGTCTTTTTTCATAATGTTTTTTTTTTTGCCTTTTCATAAATTGTCATAAGAGTGTCCACAATAAAGTCAAGTCACCATTATTTATATAGCGCTTTTTACAATGCAGATTGTGTCCAAGCTGCTTTGCAGTTTTACAGTATAAAGAAAAGGAAAAATCATATGATAAAAACTTTTCACCACACAATATTTTACATGTTTACATGCTGTGGTCTTCACTATTATTTTATTTTATTTTGTTTTGTTTTTCTTGCATGGTGGTTGAACATCTACTTGAGTTGCTGGAAAATAGTTTTTCAAACTATTTTCAAACAGGTTCGTTAAAAAAAGTTGTTTTTTTTAATCCCTCAGAAAAAATAATAAAATATTATCAAATATGCCAAACTAAAGTTTCCTTTTCAAGAACTGTATTGTTTTAATAAGACTTTTTATTCATTATTTTATACATTATGATATCATTAATCATTATGATATCAGAATATTTGCCTCACCCTGAACTTTCGCATCCCTAAAATTTCCAAAATGGATTTTAGCACAAAAATCAAAGAAGAGGTATATTAATGCATATTACATTTTTGAATAAATTAGATGATGTTCATGTCAGTTTCTGGTATGTTATGGAGTATCACTGTACTGTGTGAGTCAAACAAACAAACACTTTTAATTATAAATATTAATATTTATAATAAAAGGAATATTTTCTTAATATGGTACATTTAGTACATTAATGTGTAAAAATCCATTCTGTAAAAACATTAGTCAAATTCAGTGTGCACAAACCGTAAGAAGCTTTTATCTTCAAAAGAGCAACTGTCTTGTTTCATAAGTCTCTTCTAAATACTATCTCCTGTCTCCCCTCCTAATTCTATAATTCTTGCACTCTTTCTCTATAATAAGACCCTTTTGTGTCCTTGATCAGTGTGACCTACAGTGCTTTCTGTGGGAATATTCTCTGTCTTTTATGAAATTAGTCTGGATACAGAGCAGGAACGCTGGAGCTGTCTGGTCCGCCCTGCGGGCCGGTAGATCTGTTGGACCTGGTCCCATGGTGAGGGCACAGAGGAGATCAGACGTCCCCTCACACATACTGTCCTTCAGATACATCTCCATGGGGGCATCATTAATCTGGACCTCATAGAAACACAGAAGAACCGTTTGGCTTGTAGAGAATGATATTTAAAAAGTTACGTTGGCATATCATATACATGCTATATGTCGAAGCAAAAGGGGAACATTTTCTTTGCTATTTCTCATTCGTACCTCTATTTTTCTATTTCTCTCTCCCACTCTCTGTATCTCTGGTTTTACACTCTTTTCATATCTCCTCCAAATACTTTCTTGACCCTACAGCCATCTTCATTTCAGTTACAACCATGACACACACACACACACACACACACACTCACACACATACAGACGTCACATTTACATTTCAAACTGGCACTGTGTCTGCCACACATTCATTATTTACCAGCCCCTGGCCACAGTGGAGAGTGCCTGATCTCTCACTCTCTCTCTCTCTCTCTCTCTCTCTGTTTCTGTCTCCCTGTGACTCTTACCCTCTCCTCTCCCATCTCCACTTCCTGTTTCTACATTGTGGATAGTGAAAGTTATGAGTACAAGGTAATTATGGTTCTCAGCATGGCCAAATCATTCTAATTACTCTCATTAACTTGAGAAAAAAAGAGTGGAATGTTACGGATATGGACGTAATGTATGGAAACGTGTCTTAAAATATAAATAATAAACTCAATTTTTTAAGATGGAAATCTAATTAATTTGTTTTCTTTTATCACAATAACACAAATAAATGAACATATGAGGGAGTTTTAAATAATTTTCTGACTGCTCTAACTACTCTAACATAAAAAAAATATTAAGACATATTCCAGGTGTTTCTTTATTTTTGTTTCTGTCTCCAATAAAAATGGTTTCAACAAAACATGTTTTTTTTCCCTCCCTGCAATAAATAATACAACAAACAAAAAAACAAACAACAAAAACAACAACAAACACTTTTGTAATATCGCTTTAGCAAAGGTCAGTTGCTTAATGACATCATTTTTTGTATCATGAAAACAACAATATAATTATCAGTAAGTAGGCTAATTGTATGGAAATTGATGAATTTTGTGATATACTGTGGTATTATTTGTTTGTCCCACTTGAAATATTTGGTATTATAATTAGATAAAATAAAACTAATTGGTATGATGTAATGAATGAATAAATGAATGACTGAATAAAAAAAAAAAAAAAAATACAAATCCACAATGTAATCCAACTTTCAATTTCTCACTGATGAATGTTGTACATATGTTAATAATACCTATAGGATGATTTTTTTTTTCATGTGGTATTATACGTAGCAACCATATTATCCCTATGATGATTTTTATGTTGCAACCATATATGCCAATATTATATATTTTATATATGCAACTTTATTAAAACAACATATATATTCCATGTTTATATATGTTCTTGTAATACAAATATATAAAT
>SCHK01320312.1:0-14552 GCA_004124795.1 Poropuntius huangchuchieni
TGCAAAACAAACCCAGTCTAGTAAGTAGAAAAGGCCAAAACGCAACCAGGAACCAAATTCAAACCATGTTTACTGAACACCACAGTAAAAATTCTCAACAGCATACTAACAGCTCAATTTTATCTCATTATTGGCAATTGCTTAACAAAATTAAAATTGGTGCTTTTTGATAGCTGGATGGTACCAAGAAAGTCCATGTGCCAGACAGCAGCTATAACAGCCACTGCGAAACACGTGCAGCTGTCGATGTGTTTCTTATGCATCGCTTGAATTATTCATCCGTTGCCATTCGGACTGAACCAGGAGATGTCTGCGAATTAGGGAAACTCGCTATGATGAGAAGTGGGTGAGGCATGGCTCAAGGTTGCCTGCTAGTTTCCTTTGTATGCGTGTCCAAGGTATCACTTTTGGAGCCTCTCTGTATTTGTGCATGGTGTTGGATGCTGGAGGGTTGCCTGAGGCTGCTTTCAGCAGCGTCTATGTGCTAGGAATATGCGGCGGGATTTAAGTACAGTGCTTATATTCACGGAGGCTGTAACGCATCAACATGCATGCTGAACTTGATTAATATTTGAGTACGTTCGACCCAGCAGGAGAATGAGGAGGCCATTTTATGAAAAGCAGTCTCTTGATGTCTCTTGATGTACCTCCAATCCTGACAGTTGTCTGTGGCGGCACTAAGAAGAGAGTAACGTCTCTCAAAGGTGAACCACGCTGATAAATGACTCACTTCGAAATAGATTACGGTCATATGTGGAGCCTTTTACGGTTTAGTTTATCCATCCAGCCCGATTGATCTGAGAAAACAAGCGGCAGAGGCATAAAAACTCTGCGCAATTTACCATCTGACGCATACGAATCAAAGAGCCTTCAAACTCCGCAATCACTGCGTAAGAACCGAACATCTCTTTAAGCCTCCACTCTAATCATGCAGATCTAAATAAAACTTAAGCGAATGACCTTATGAACGCTGAAAGGAAGGACTTCAATCAGCTGCACGACCTCTGCCATATATGTCACGATTCAAGTCCATGTGACTCCGTGCGATTTAAGAAAGCTGGATGTTTTGTAAGGAAAACAGCTGTGCGCGAGAGAAAACGCTGGTTTAATGCCTTGATTAGAATACTGATTATGTGCCCCAGCCATGAATCCTTTAAGCTCAGAAGCAATAAACAAGCATGTGGTTTCTGAAAGGATTTCACAGGCGGCTCAACAGCATCCCGAGCCCTTTGTACTTATCACAGACACTGTTTTACAGTGGCCTAACCACTAATAAGAAAGAGAGCAAAAGCGAGAGAAAGGCAGCGCAATGAAGAAATCAATTCCCCTGGGTTGCACTGACCATCCTCCCCCGTTTCGCACCGTTTCAAGCCCCCGAATGACCTGCTGTTCAAAGATGAAATGAAGATGCATGGCCATATGAGTGAGACAATGCATAAATGGGTAAGTGGGGAAAATTAAATGCCTTGATGAGTCATCTGCAATACATCATTTGCTCTTAAATCCTGAAACTCCATTAGCTGCAGCTACTTAATCAAATAATTCAATAGACCCCGCTGCTTTGTTTTCTTTTGCTCTCATTAATTGCAGGGGAAAAGAATGACACCGTGCCAAATGAGCAGGGCGTGACAGAGGACACAGCAATGCTTCTCACATTCAGCAGGTTTTAAAAGATGAAAGGCCGATAATAATGTTTACCTTCGTGGCTGAAAAAAGCATTACGGCAATGGCGGAGGTTGTGCCTGGCTGCCAGGACTAATCACAGGCAGACATCTCTCACATCTTTAATTTAATCTGATGGTAGGTTATGGGTTATGACAGACGGAGGTGTACTAGCAAATATTATACATTTTTGAAATGTTCAGGTATTGTATTTCCCCATTTTTTGGCACACGTATAAAATGACGGGTGTAAGACTAAACAGAAGCTTCTGCCAAATGATTTCATTGGCAGTGAACTCAATGAGTAGCAGCATATAACTAGCACATAATATAACTAGCACCTATATCTACCTTCGGCAAATCCGTTAGGACTACTGGGCGAGCACAAGCTGGCCCAATTAATATTCATAAGTCAGGCTGATAAGAGTAATAACTATCAAAAATCTACAGATGATCATCATAAGCTGTTACTCTTAAAGGCTTCTTTTAATTAATTTGACAGAGCTTAGTTTGTATCATTTGATTCAAAAAACTGTCTAATACGGATCTAAGTGATATGCATTATTGTTTCAGATGTTTCTTCAGTATGCAACAGATGTAAGCCATCAGAAGGCTCTCTTATTTTGGATGTGTAGTAAATTATAGGCTTGCTGGAGAAGTGTATCTGACTTTCAAAACATACAAAAATACCATTTTGAACCTAGTCTACACGCAGCTATACTTGACAAATCCAGCAATTTGTGGATGACTGACATGCACGAGAGAAAAGTTATGTCACTATGTATTGTATGATAATTGCCAAGAAGCCAATTCTGTGAGTGAGGAAAATGGTTTGTGGTGTCTGGGTTTGAAATGTGGGCTAAAGGAGTACTAAACATACTGGCAATGAAGCGGCTGAGATTTATCAACAATGACAAACCCAGGCCATTTGACAAAGCATGGACTTGTAATAAGAAAGGAAGTGCATTTAAAGCTATCAATTGCAATTTATGGCCACTTATATTTTGTGTTATGTAATCCACCTTAATTTTAATGTAAGATGCAGCCATTTATTACATTCGCTTGTGTCACTCGAATGATGTTTTGTCTTTGTGTGCACGATTCTGTGTACCATTTACAATATATAGACTAAGTGGCCATGCTTTATAAAGAGGCCACCTGTATCATATTATCTGTACTATCATAGTAGTTATCAGTACATTTTTAATGTAAAGGGTTATTTTAGTAGTTCAAATAGCTTGGCATATGACATTTCACTTGATGAAATTATTATATTCTGTTAAATGTTGTAATACATACCAACATCAGTGTGCTCTTATAACACCTGAAACCAAATTTCTGGCTTTATCCCCAACTTTTTTTGGATCTCGTACATTAAGAACCTTAGAAACTATGCAAAAGACATACAACAGACATTACATGCATGTGCACAACATGTATAAGTGATATGACGGCAGCAACAGAGCAAGTGAGGAGAGAGTGTGTGGGAGAGAAAGAAAGGAGCGAGAGCTCTTGAGAGGATATCTTGGAGATATGTGTACTCAAGAGGACAGCACTGAGAAGACTTTATCCAGGTCTTTCATCAGTACTGGGCTTCTGGAATTAAAAAAAAAGGTAATTAATGTGAGAAAGAAATCTTGGGCAGAATTTCTGAGGCCCATATCCATGGGGGCTGATTTCAGAGTCATTTCATGAATGATATGAAAAGGGCCAGAGCACTGGGGACTGATGCATTAATAAAAGCTACGGTATTCGAGCCTCTAGCATAATAATCATGGCCTTGCAGCGAAGCTACACCACAATGCAATTCAAGTGATGTCTGACATCATCAGACTTCTTTTATTTATACAAAACATGTTTTACAGGTGCAAACTTTGGCAGTTCACCTCCACAATCTGTGAGGAGAAAGGTTGAGGTGAACCTAAACAATATTACTATTGCCTGAAAATGAAAGGTATACGTGAAATCAAATTCTATATATCTTTTCTTTTTTTCCTCCAAAGGTAGAAGCGAGATATCTTGAGTTCATTTCCTGTTTATGCTCTTCTTGAAGTATATTCTCTGTCTGCTTTCATAATCATGTTTAAGGGATCTGTGTAAAAACATTGCTGGAGAAAATAGGATGTTATATAAGTAGCAAGTAGAGGATCTTGTTCTCCTCTTGTTCTTGGATGTGCTGAACCCATGAATCCTAAATATATTATAGAAGATATGATATACAATACTGCTCTGGGGTCGGTAAGGTTTTTTCTTTTTTTAGTTTTTTTTGTATGTTTTTGAAAGAAGTCTCTTATGCTCGCCAAGGCTGCACTTATTTCAAAAATTCATATCGTCAAATTATATTACAATCCAAAATAACTGGTTTCTATTTTAATATTTTAAAAATGTAAATTATTTAGCAAAGCTGAATAAATTAGCAGGCATTTCTCCAGTCCTCAGTGCCACGCAATCCTTCAGAAATCAAGAGCTGAAGAAACAAAGAAAAAAAGCATTTTTTTGTAACTGATTGTTTTTGTAACATCATAAGTGTTCACTGTCAATTTTAATCAATTTATTGTGTCCTTTCTGCAAAAAAAAAAGCACACATTTCTGACTTAGCATTATTTCAAAGGTATAGCGCATCTCAAAATGAACATTTTCCAATTTGTCATTTACTCTGTATCAACCTGTATAGCTTTCTCCAATGGAACACATAATTTTATTCATGGTTGGACTTGAAAGCATCAGTTGTCCATATGACTTGTGCCCTGTATTTTAAATATCTTAAAGTCAAGCTACAATTTAAATCACACAAAACAGGCCTAAACTGATGTCAGTTCCAACTGATCATTCCCTCCTGTGGGCTGAATATCAGTCTGATTCA
Source organism: Poropuntius huangchuchieni (assembly GCA_004124795.1). Taxonomy (NCBI): domain Eukaryota; kingdom Metazoa; phylum Chordata; class Actinopteri; order Cypriniformes; family Cyprinidae; genus Poropuntius; species Poropuntius huangchuchieni. The sequence goes on from SCHK01320312.1 coordinate 4,525, forward strand.
TAAATTAATCATTCAGACTGTAAACTAGATCAACTAGATTCATTAAAACAGTTAACTCTACACTCTATAATTTAAGTAGGTTCATAGGAAAAACCTACAAAATGACTTCAGAAGACTTAGAATACAGTAAGTGGTATGGACAACTTTTCTGCTTTTTATTGAAAAAGAGCAGATATTCTTCTTTAATGTTCCACAGAAGAAAGTCATACAGGTTTGAAACGCCAAAAGAATGAGTAATGATAATTAAAGATTCTTAAGTGAAAAGGGAGAAAAAGCTTGAGAGGAAACAAACTCAGCTTGGGGAGCCCATCCTCCTCCACCAATGCACATATAAAAAGTGGAGCAATCTACAAGTTTAACGCCAAGTTAAAAGCTTGTATATAAGATGTTCCACGTAAGGCACTCTGCACAAATCCTGTAAAATAAATAACTTAAAGGGAAGAACAGCACGAGAATTTCCACTTCCAAGAGTTCAATTAGAGATCCCCTCAAACCCACTCCCTAGGCAATGTCGGTCATATTACGCCTAATGCGTCATCCAGATTCAGGAAAAACAACCGACCAGAACAACTATATAAATTCACGCACACACACCAATACACACTCAGACCAATGAACAGCTTCAGGTCGTACAGGTGTGTTGTGAAAACATAACCCCTCAATGCCCGCTCCCAGACATCTGGCCCTCAGGATCAGACAAAACAATATCAGTTCACGCAGAGCTTTGTAAACAATTGTTCTGTGCTTTTCTGTTTTGTTTTGATTCTTTTTTAGCAGCTCTGGGCCTACTGTGACCTGATAAGGTACAATCCAGACAGGATCTGTATTTAGTGCTCTAGTTTTCACATCACAACACATTGCTGGAGGAGTTTAGAGCAGAGGAAGACTTGGCAGCGCAGAAGCAATCACACTTTCATCTAGGATATCCACAAGGATGCCACACTGTCCCATCTGCATTTCTACATCCAGTTTACACATATTTTCAGTTTAAGTAGGTCTGCTAACTGTCCAACTTATAAGATGAGGCCTTGAGGTTTTTCAAAAGTGGGATTTCTGTTAACCCTCATATTTTAAAACAGTGCTGTAGGTCTTTTAGCAATCTAACTTTGTAAATTTCCCTAAATTGTATTGTAGTTTATCAAAAATACAGTAAATAAATCACTGAAAAAATTTCAAAAAGCTTAATTACACTATTATACTAAATAGATCTTTACAAGAATAAACCAAGTTCATCTAAAGAAATTTTTTCTGAAACAATTTAAAGGAAAAGTTAACCAAAAAATGAATTACTCGCCCTCAGTCCACCAAGATGTAGGTAACTTTTTTCTTTAGTAGAACAGTAAAGAAGATTTTGAACTGAAACCATGATCCTTGGTAATTCATAAAATGCAAGTCAGTGGCTACTCATGTTTGAGAAATATAAAAAAAAAAGCATATCAAAAGAAAACAAGAACAACCAAAAATTGGATTTCCCCATTTGCCTGAGGGTATAGATTACAGATAATAACGCTGAAAAGAAGAGAAATAATGTTAATTTGTCTTTCACAGACTGATCATTTTGCTTTTTAAGACCTCAATGTATCATCAGAAGCCACAGGTGTTTTCCCTGATATGCTTTTTTAAAAATCTCAAATTGCAGCCGCTGACTTGTATTCAGACTTGAATCTGGTTGCATTTTAAGGACCACAGTTAAAGAGATAATATATTAGATAATAACTAGTATGTTAAAGACAATAAATTAATAAATTATTATTATTAGTAGTAGTAGTAGTAGTAGAAAGTAGTAAAAGTAACAACATCAGACAAGCAAAGAAGAGACTGGTCTCAGTACTAGCATAAACCAAGTTATTGCTCACTGAATGAAGCAACACACACCATGATCATATCTCTCACAGCCTCCCACAATGATAAATACAAACTCAAAAACATAATGCTATATATCCATCATAAGTGAACATTAAACTCTAACACTTAATTTTAACATTTTCTCTTTAAATGCAGTGCCAAGCATGCCTGGAACTATACACCCACTGCAGAGTTAGTTATGTCTACAAATATTAATGATGTAGTACCAACAAAACAAATAATGAGTGGGTGATAACAAGCATATTAATTCAGGTGCTAAAATAGAAAGCCACAAGACCAATTTCAAGTTAAAAGTTCATAAAAAAACTATCCTTTCCATAAACAAAGGCTAATACAGTGCATGTCAGTGCATCAAGATAACATACTGTACAAAAAGAGTTTAGATTAACTCAAAAAAGCAATAACTAAAAACCACAGTGACCAAATTTGAGTCAGTGAAACTCATGAATGATTCAAAAGGGTTTTATTAACTGTATCACTTAGATTCACTGAAAAAAATTCAACCCCAAAAAATAATTTGTTCATGAACTTCATACATCTTTATAAGGTGAGGCCTATCTGTATAGGTTTTTCAAAAGCAGTATTTCTTTTTATCCTCATATTTTACAACAGTGTTCTAAGATGTTTCCCTAAATTAAATACAGGCCAAAAACAGGGATAAAATAAAATAATAATAATAATATAATATATTATATATATATATATAAATTAGACAATTAAGGGTTACCATATGAGACTTTCACAAGCACCTCATTTAACTGAGTCAAGGTGTCAGTTGATCCAAAAATGAAAACTGTCATAATTTACTTGCCATCATGTCATTCTAAACCTTCTGTGGAACATAAAAAAACATTTTGAGAAAGATTCTTCAAAATGTCTCATTTTGCAGAAGAAAGCAAGTAAACATAAAAGTTTTTAAAAGACATGATAGCAAATAAAAGATGACAGATTTTTCATTTTTAAGTAACCTATCCCTTTAATTTATTGAAATAGTTCATTATTATTAGCAAAATCTTTATTATATTTGCATTTGTTCAACCAATCAATTATCAAAACTTACCTCATGTTGGAGATGTGGCCATGGTGCTTATACTAGTGAAATTAGTTTTCGGCAGTTTTCCAGTTTTTGTGTTCTTGATGTTAATTTCATTATACATATAAGTCACTTTGGAATATTATGGCCTCACACACAGCAATGTATGTACAGCCTTGATAACCAAGGATAAGCACAGATGAACAAGTTCAATACATGCGCACTAACACATGGGCTCTTCTGTCTCAACATTCACCTTGCGTTTCCACAGTGCACATACAACTGTCTGCGCAGAAACAAATATTAGCCTAAGTATACTTTGGGCCTAAGTTGCAGCACATTTCAGATGTATAAAAAGTGACTTTTATTCTAGAAAATACAGTACAAATAGTTCTTGTCAGTCTGATGCAAGAACATCCTAAGATGTGACACTGTAATAATCCATTATACTAATAAGTTCTCATTGAAGATCATTTCATTCTACTACACAGCCCACCTTACCCGGCTTAATGTGCTTGCTAAATTGAAATCATGCAGAATTATTCCTGTCCAGGTTTTAACCAATCATTGTTACAAACGCAATGAAAGAGCTTCACTTTTGTGAGCTCAGCAGCAGTCCAAATATGCAAAGACATACTTTAAAGAAGCTTAAAGGAATATTTCACTCAAAAAATTAAAATTCATAACAGTCACGCTAATCCTCTGATCTTCCTAGCGGGGTACATGATATGGAATATTTAAAGATGTCATTGCGACCTAGTTAGAATAGTCTTCATTTAAAAAAAAATAAAAAATCATGTTATGTAAATGGAGCAAAAAGCACCACCCCTAATACATGTTTATTTCTAATTAGGGCTGTCAAAGTTAACACATGCAGTTTATTAAATAGGGTTAATGTCATTTAATTAAAAAATAAAAAATAAAGTACTCCTATTTATGCATAAACGGAAACAAGATCTAACAACTACTACAGTGTTTCCCATTCAGTACATAAGCTTTACCTGGGTGGCCGCCCAGGAAGATAAAATTCGAATTCCACTTTTCAAATTTCCATGCTTTCTGACCTCAGTTGGATGACCTGTTTGAATTGCGTCATCATATGCGTCGTGCAACGTGGCAAACTGGATCAACCAGTGTTTCCTATACATTTATTTATTTGCGGCAGCCTGACACAATATTCACATTGACCGCCACAAATATCCACCGCCCCCTGTAGCAGCTCCCGTGTCTCACACACAAGCGTGACTTTAGCACTATATTTAGCAACTTCCAGACCCTTTTAGTTGCTTTTTTCCATAAAAGGTACATACTGACAAACCTAGTGAGATTTTGCCAGTACTGCCCAGTGAACGCGAGGTCTGACTTTCCCGTACCACAGCCGAATGAGTATAAAAAGTTCCCAAGGACTTGTTGCTTACTGACTGTTTGGGCTTCTGAACATAGTTTGTCTACTTAGATACATAGAGCAATATAGTTTGTTACTCAGATGCAGGCAGCGAGCTCCATGAGATAAGGGAAGTCGTGGCCTAATGGTTAGAGAATCGGACTTGTAACCCAAAGGTCGCGGGTTTGAGTCTCAGGTCCGGCAGGAATTGTACATGGGGGGAGTGAGTGTCCACTGCTGTGTTCACTGCTGTGTGTGTGCACTTGGATGGGATAAATGTAGAGCACACATTCTGAGTATGGGTTACCATGCTTGGCCATATGTCACGTCACTTTCATTTTCAAAAAAGTAATTAGCCAAACCCACTGCATAGTTGCTCTTTAGTGTAGATTTTATAAATCAATGTTGCAATTATAAATCAAGACTTAAGGAATAAAGTTAAAGTGACTCCTGGTTAAAATGTAGTAATAATGGGTCGTGTTTAGTCACCATTCATATTTGTTTTATGTATGAAAACAGAAAATATGTAAATGTTAACAGTTTTATTGGGCATTTAGTTGTATTAAAGTATGTGACAGTTTAGAGAGTCTAAACGCAAACCCGACGCAATGACGTCATAAATATGCTAATTAGTCCTGTGGGAAACACTGTACCGCGATTTATTAATAAATCATATCTGGATGGGACATTTTACTACAGACATTTGTACTCTTTGTATGGTGAAATTCAATTATCATCAAAGCTCAAGAGTAAAATATCACCTGCGAGTGAAATTCACAGTCAAAAGACCATCAGAGAACAGCATTACTTTACATCCATGCGAGGTATAAAAAAAACAACGCAGATCAAATATTTTAAATTAACTGACAGTCCAATTTCAGATACCTTTATTATCGAACCTTTATTAAGCAATTTTGCAATTCTTAACTTTCAGTTTTTCCATTCTGTACAGCAAAATCTGTTTACCATTCTGGAGAATTAGATGAACATGAACTCTAATGTAATGGCCTTTCAGTGCCCCAGAGGAAATGGAAAATGAATGAAGACCCCGAAGATGCACTTTGACAATCAGGTAGTCATTCAGAGTACGAGCGATTCATTCTTCATTTCACCTGCAGTCATACAGCCCGTTCCCAATGTCATTTTAACCTTAAATATAATCAGAAAAGCAGAAAAACTAGTTCCAAATCAGTGGCAAAAGGTAACAAACACTCAGCAACACAGGCCAGTGATTGGCTAAGGCTTTGTGGAAGTAATCCTCTATCTACTGTAGTAAATTTATTGCACTGCAGGCTGCTATCACCAGATCCAACTGACTGCACACCCAGAGCCTTGCAGAGCCCTGTCAAATACTGCTGCTTATCAGAAACTTCACAACTTCAGTTCTCAAGTTTCTGTTTGGCTAAAATGAGTTATAATGCTATGCATATAGTGTCAAGTTGATTTGAAGAATTACATGAACAGTACACTACTGTTCAGATGTTTGGAGTTAGCACAATTTTTAAACAAATTAATACTTTAGTACATATTAAGACTTTATAGTGTTATTCTATCCATATATGTATTCTATTCATCACAGAGTCGTGGCTTAGACAGAAATGTTAAGCAGTACAATTATTTTCAACTACGATAATAATGGGAAAGAGTTCTTGAGCACCAAATCAGCATATTGTTTTCTGAAGGATCATGTGACACTAAAGACCGGAATAATGGCTTCTGAGAATTCAGCTTTGCCATCACCTGAATTAATTACATTTTACTTTAAAATTGTGATAGTATTTCACATTATTACTGTTTTTACTGTTTTTTTTGCAGCCTTGATGAGCATAAGAGGTTTCGCTTAAACTTTAAAAAAAAAAAAAAAATCTTATCTACTCCAAATCGGTATTGCATTTGGTGTCCCCCAATGTCACAAATTTGATTATGACCCATAAACATCACAGAATCTCATATATTTACTTACTTTAAACTGATTTTCACATAAATGTTATACATTCATGTTCATCCTTTGGTTTAAGTTCCATTTTTATTTTGAGATTTTCAATTTCACCTCAGGCTTTTGGACCCCACTTATTCTGCTTTGATTTAACAAACTTCTTGGTTGTATATCTGCTTTTTAATCTGGAGAGATATCAAAAATATCAATATAACTAGATGACCAGATCAATATATAGGTGTACAATAAAATAAATCTTTTCCAGGATGAAATAAAAAATCTTGCCAGATTTTGAGCAGATTATGTTTAGTGTTGCATCCCCTCTCTTGTTTCCTCCTTTAACAAGCCAAGTTTTTTGCACAGAATTGTATAAGTTCGGAACCTCCAGCCTCCACAAAAACACATAAAGCAACAGAAGACTGACATCTGATGAGTGCATAAAAGATGCATCTTGTGGAAACACAGCAAACGGGTAAAGCCAGTGCTAGATTTGCATGATTTACGGGTGCAGCAGCATCAATTGAGTGACCGTCTTCTACCGGCCTAATCTCTCGAGTGTGCAACGAGTCTGTAGAACAAAGAAATATGGCGTAACACAGGGCAGGAATCGGTGCTGCAACGAGGAAAAGCATATTCCTCATTACACGCCGTTCTTTGGTGACAGGGCTATAAATGTATGTGTGGGAGGAAGCAGGTTGTCAGATGCCTAGAGGGTGGTATGCAGCGACTGTCAGAGAGCAGAGCTGTAATTGTGGAGGAGACTGGCAGGCCCACGGTGGCAAATGGATCAGTTTTGAGATCAGCGAGTCACGCTCTGAGAGACCGAAACGGACCGGGTGAAGCATATGTTACATGACTATGTAGGTGGTCGGGGTTGTCTTTGATTGGTCAAGCTTTGTTGTGTTCTTGGAAGGCAACCTCTAAGAATACATCCTTAGATGTTAGATATGAAATTTCTGCACCATAGCAAAACCAAACATAAATGGGTTCCCCTAAATTCCTCTCCTTGTCTTCAATTAGTTGGCCAAATGGATAGTCCTGCCTTACAGTAAATCTCTTGCCATTGGTTGAGTTATTTTGTGTCGGGTTGATTGGGATGCTCGAATAAAATGGCACAGTGTTTGTACTAGCAGTCAACAAATGGTTGTCTCTGCATATCACGCCAGGATAGAAGAAAGTACTTTAACATCGAAAAAATTACACACTTCAGATTTAAAGTGTATGCTAAATAAAAGCTTGAACACTTGCACACAGCAGATGACAGAAAAATACAAAATGGTCTATTGCGAACCATAACTAAAGCTATAAAAGAACAAAGCATTTAGCAGTCAGCTGCAAAGAACAGTGGCTTCGTATTTACACTGACAAACCAGGTATAAAAAAAAAATAACAAGCTGGCCCAATAATACTGCTGCTATTGCTGCATCTATCTTTCAGTGTGGCAAGGTGTGAGATAGAAGTGAAAAGTGACAGCATGATAGATTATGTCTTCATTAAAATAAACTTATGGACATGAGCTACAGAAAAACTAGAAAAAAACAAAAAATAAAAAAAAAGTGTTACGTTCAAATGTTTGGGGTTGGTAACAAAGTCTCATATGCTCACCAAGGATCCATTAATATAAAAGTGGTAATATTGTGAAATATTATTACAATTTAAAATAATATTTTTGTACTTGAACAATTTAATTCTGTGATGGCAAAGCTGAATGTTAAAGCAATTACTCCAGTAATTCTAATGCTGACTTGGTGCTCAAGAAACTTTTCTTATTATAATCAATGTTAAAAACAGTTGTGCTGCTTAATATTTTATGGAAACAGTTATACATTTTTCAAGATTCTTTGATGAACAGAAAGTTCAAAAGAACAGAATTTAATCGAAAAGAAGACTTGTAATGTGTGTGTGTGTGTGTGTGTGTGTGTGTGTGTGTGTGTGTGTGTGTTTATTATCGTACATTTACTCACTCTAATGTCATTTTGGCCTTCTTTTATTTATGATATGCAATAGGAGATGATTTTGGACTGCATTTCCCTTTTTTTTTTTTTCTAAATATGTTCCTTTGAATTTGAAAGAAGAAAGAAACTAATAGAGGTTTGGAGTGACAAGGGGGTGGGAAAATGATAACAAAATGTTAATTTTGGGATAACTATACTATATAAAACTGTAATAGCAAAAAAGGAGAACATTTTTTTTTTTTTTACAGGCCTGTGTTTACCCATTCTAAATTGCAGATTAAATTGATTAATCAATCAGAATATCATGTAATTAATTTGATTAATTTACTTCTGCCCCTAAAAAGATTATATAATAGATTTATGGTGCTGTATGCATTAATATCTGGGAAGCAACTCACAGCTTATTAGAATGTGGAGTGTGTGTATCCAAATCTGGAGCCAGAGGCAGACGTGCCTGGCCCTCTCTTGGGCTTTCTGGTTGTTTGGCAGCAGTTAAAAGGGAAGATAAAGCCCAAAGAGAATCAAACACTGCTGGTATGCAGTTAAAAGACATGTTCTGATAGCATTCCGTGTCTCTCTCATGTATTACCATTTAAAAGAGAACTCAGAAAATGGACAAAAAAACTAGAGCATATTTCCTCCAGCAGTGTTACTGAGTGTGGGTTTAGATTTTTCTCCTTTCCCATCAGGCGTTGCTTATTTCAGTAGACTTGGGAAGCTGTATTGTACTTATTGTATGATAACGATGACCTTTTTGGTTGACTATCATATGGGGACCTTAAAATGTTATCTTAGCAGAAAAGCTGCATGGTGAAACAGTTGTGAAGAAGATCAGCCATTTCAATCTGACAGTGAGCAACAACACAGCAACACGGGGCAGAGTCCATGGTGGTGAAACTCAAAAAATGCTGTATATGACAAAAGCAAAAGCTAAACACAATAATCAGTAGTTGCTGATGCTCACAAAGTTGTTGCACTTGTACTGGCTTTCCACAGCATACAAAACACCGAAAAAATGTAATTGGAAATGCTTTCTGAAACCACCAGAACTCATAGAAACAGTCCTACTTGGCAATGCAACATCAATATTAACAACTATCACTGGCTTTGACACCCTCATCTCTCATCTGAACAAGATAATTAGCTTCAAATTATATTGATCTAATGGCAGTTTTTGCCACATAGCTTTATGCAGATTTTTCAGATTCATAATTTGATCTCTTTTTCATGTCTATTGTTACTTTTAAATATTAAAATCAATTACTTTCTTATTGCTTATTTTTAAAATCACAGGATCGTGTGCAGATTAGACAGAAATCTTTAAACAGCACATAAAAGACTGTGATTGGTCAGATTCTTTCTTGGACAGAATAATACGAAAACTGATAGTCAAAATTTTGGCTACACAAGACTAAGTTGAGCAGACGGTCCAATAAAATTGGGACAGTTTTAATTTTACGGTTCATGTCCCCTGTCCCAGTTACTGTCATGACACCATTTGTCCCTGTAATTATCTTTAGCATTAGTTTGACTGAGGTGGGCTATGTAGTAACCTGACCCATCACAGTATTGAAATAATGGTAAATATTAAATAAAGAACTACATTTACTACAGCAAGTGAAATAACCACATGGCTCGAATGTTTAATATTGTGGTCATCGGGTCACCCAATTCACACCCATTAAATAATGTTTTTTTCCTTTCATTGTACATGCTCTTGCTATTCACACCTGTAAGATATCCGCTCGCACCCTCTAATAAAATAGCACAAATCGATGCAATCTTTGTATTCTTCCTCAACACCAGAATCCTTACTTTCAGAATCAGAATCAGAATGAGCTTTATTGCCAAGTA
>SCHK01320504.1:0-16075 GCA_004124795.1 Poropuntius huangchuchieni
TCATGATATTCAAATTTTTTGAGCTGCACCTGTATATATAATTTATATACATTTCTCCAAATTAAAAAAAAATTGTAATTCAGTAATATCCATTTAAACATGTCAAAGGAGACAAAAAAGGAAGGGAAACACTGTGTCTACTGCTTTTTCCTTGTCTTCGGTAATGAGATCTGCCTGTGTTTGTGTGCAGGCTTTTCAACACAGGCTTGCTACATAACCAGGAAAAATGAAAACACTTGTTTTCAGCACCTTTATCAGCACCTATAACAGCAACTTTTTGTCAGGGGACAATTTCATTTACAGCAAATAATGAGCTTACCTGACACAATACTTCCTTCACTTTTTAATGTAGCAAAAGAAGATAGATAGGTGTGATGTGACTAGCAGATAGCACTGCTGGCTTCTTGAGCGGATCATAATCCTGTTTCCTGAACTGGCACTTAGACAGGCCCAGTCACACCGCTTGTGGATTATCCAGACTTATGAGACATCCTCTTCACTGCACTGGAAGAATGTGGCCCACGGTTTTAGATAAAAACCCTAGATGGTAGGAACAGACAGCATGAGAAATCATTTTATGAGGTGGGAGTACCAGCATATACATCGATTGTGTCTAAACACATTAGCCTTATCAGAGGAAAAGGTCTGAAGTTCTCCACTGGGAATGTGAGAGGAAGAAAATGGCCTGAGGATGTAATGAGAAGGACGAGAACTAACAGAAACTGTTTACAACGGGAAGTAAACATATACAAATAACACATAATTGAGAACAGGTTGAGATCATTAAGTCAGCCGTGACTCCAAATCTCAATAGTACAGTGATAATGACCTCTGGTGTTGATTAAGTAACATTACATCTATGACAATTTGCTAATGCTTTGATCTGTAGCACTTTTTGAAAGTGGTGTGGTTCATATTTATGAACCTCTGTAATACATTAAAAAATCTGGTCAACAGTAGCTTTAGTTTTACCAGAGTTGTGCCCGAGGGAAACGTGGTTTATGGTCTGGAATAAGAATTAGGTGAAACTTTACTGCAGTGTGATGAGTCTTCTGCGTTTCCACAGACAATCTTAAACAGTCTGTCTAAGAATTATTGCATACCTTTAATCGAGCACTATANCCTGCGTTTCCACAGTTTCTGTCTAAGAATTATTGCATACCTTTAATCGAGCACTATATCCAGAACAAATCATTTATCCTGCTTATTCGTTACGTTAGATGTTCATAAAATGTTATTCATCTATCAAAGCTAAATTGACTCCACAAACAATTTAAAGTGTCTGTTTTTCTAACTGATTACCAACTAATCCGATTACACTAATTCACTCATAAAAATACTGCTAAAAGCATTAGTGAATGTCTGAATTTATGATTTGCCAAGCTGATATAACAGAGATGTTATACCAGTTCAGTGAGACTCCCTTCCTATAAAAATTCTGAGCAGATGCATAAATCTGTTTGAAATTAAATCAAGAGGCTTGGATGGGTGCCAGAGCATGCTATTGCACTGATGGTCTCATTAGACATGTAATTGTTGAGAAGACTATTCTCTTACAGGCTGGTTCACGGTGCTCTAAAAAAGGGTTAACACACTGATCAAAACCTAAAACTAGGCTTAAAGGATACACATATATATCAGGGGCATTTCCTCCTTTTTGTATGAAAAAAATATTGTAGAACAAAAATAAAACAATACAAATATTACAATAATATAACATTAAACGTGTATAAATCACTTTTTTGAGTCTGTGTCTCTCTTGCCTCCCCTGGGCCCATTGAGTTTTAACAGACCTGCTAAAGCTTGTGCTGAGTTTAGTGGGGGGTAATTGAGAATGAATAGGGAAAAATCACGTGAGAAGAGAAAGTGTCTCTATCGTGATATTATTGGATATGACAGGTTATGTTCAGTTGTGATTAGTTCATGCAATAAATCACGCCTCTTGTGTTCATGAATCTTCCACCTTCGCACATCAGTCTGAAGGAACAATATAATGGCATTTATGGGAATGCTAATTCATAAAAAAAATTTAATCTCACACGTTGTTACATCAAAATAAGACTTGAAATGTACTGAAAACATGATCATTTTTAGTGAATAAACAGCTTGCAGTTAATCTCTGTGTCTGTAACCAATATTTACTTGATTGCTGATAATCTGAAAAACTCAAAAATAGTTAAAAGTTGATTATTAAAAAGAATAGCTGAACATAAGTTCATGAATAAAATATATTGTTTAAATGGTTGTTTTGAGTTATTATTTTGGATTAAATGTAAAATGCTTAAAAACACTAACTTGAGACTCACACTTGGCTTTAATAAATAGAATATTGATTACATTGTTAATGTAAAAAATATAAAATAAGTAAAAATAAATAAAATAATATGTTTTTTTCTTTCTTTCTTTTTATGATAGTGTAAGTTATGTTTATTTAACCAAGAAAATGGGGACATGAATTTACATTTGATTAAAAAAATCTTTGCCTCCTCATTTCAGAACACCACTGCACACCACTAACATACATATTTATACAAAAGTATTAAAATAGGCCTAACAATAAAATAACAATGACATGTTCTGTGCACATAAATCCACAGACTGTAGAAGGTTTTAGTGAATAAGGCCTATTTCAAACATGTTTACCCCTTAATCTGCCATTGGTCAGACAAAAAGATAGTCCCGCCTCAGACTTACGCCATTGGTGCTAGGTTAGGTGGATCTTAATGCTTCACAAACAGTTGTGATATCACATGTTGTGATAAAGTTGCAGAGACACAGTGTTTACACAGTGTTTTCGAAGAAAACAACCTACAAATGGCTTACTTATAACTGTCTCTGCCTGTTAAGCTGACATAGGAGAAAATATTTTAACATCGAAAAAATTACACACTTCAGCTCGTACAAACCTCTGCTCTTGGGGCCACCGAAATGTCTTCAGCAATAAGAGGTGTGAAAAGTGATGACACAGTAGATGTGAGACTGGATAAATCTCACCCTGTGGCTGATGTAAACTTCATTTCTCTCAGAAGAAAATGCAGTGCGCTGTGAAATCATCATCAAGAAATGCTCCGCTACACTATAATAGGTTGTGAAAGCAATCATTGCCCTTTAGCATTAAACTCAGGTTATCACATAGGAAATATGAGGGAGGGAATGCTGACTCGACAGCTTAGAATGAATTAGGGCCCGTTAGCTCTGTGGAAACCACTGAACCGAATGTGATAACTTTTCTTTTGCTAATTTAAAGCCCGCGAACAGGCTAAACTCAACCCAGGACTTAAGAAGTTAATGGGCCAGGCAAAAGGTAAATCTGCCAATGGGAAATCTGGCCTGAAAGTGTTCATTCTTTTGAGTCATAATTCCAAAGAAATATCAGTAAACCCTAAGGCAGAAGTTTTCAACCCCCTCCTGGGAGCTAAACTCTGCACGACAAGGTTTGGCTGGTTAGTATGTGCCCTGCTGGTAGATGCTGTAAGTACAATTTTCAATGTTTTCTATTGACAGTCATTCAAAAGTAACCATGTATTCTGATGAAGATTTGATTATAGTATGTGCTTTACCAGTCTTTTTGTTTGTTTGTTTGTTTGAATGTGAAACGAAATTATGTTTTCCCTGTCCATTTTTGATATCACAGGACATTTTTTAAAACCAATCAATCATTTCTTAAAACCAATCAGTCAAAAAGATTGAAAGAATGTTTCTGATTGAAGTTTTCTGATTAGCTAAATTAGTTTGCTTTTGCAGGGCCTAGGGCCATAAGTGTTTATGAGCTTAGGTTTTTCCTACTTAAACATTTCTATTATTTCTTAAACTATTAAATTATTTCTAGAATTCACTTCAAAATTGTGTTTCTCTGTCTCTCTATCATGACGTCTGGCAAGCTTTGCTGTATTTGTTGGAATGAGTGCTGTGAATGTCTGTGTTTCTTACAGCAGTTCTCTTTGTGGTCAGATGAGAAGGAGGAAGGATTTCTATCCCACGCAACGTTTTAATAACACAGTTGGATTGATTCACCAGTCCCTCAAAAGAGAGATGTATTTAGATGTATATCAAGTCAACTTTATTCTTCAAGCCGATGTTTTATTTTTATGTAAAAAAGGAAATTACAATGTATCAAAAATGATAGTCAAAATGTTTATAACATAACAAAAGATTTATATTTTTAAATAAATGTTGTTCTTCTCAACATTCTATTCATCAAAGAATCCTGAAAAAGTGCATCATGGTTTACACAACAAATATTAAACAACACGACTGTCAATATATTGGTAATAATACAAAATGTTTCTTGAGCAGTAAATCAGCATATTAGAATGATTTCTGAACGATCATGTGAAGACTATAGTAATGGCTGCTAAAAATTCAGTTTTACCATCATAGGAATAAATTACATTTTAAAAGATATTAAAACAGAAAACCTTTAAACGTTTTAAATTGTAGTAATATTTCACAATATTATTGTTGTTTACTGTATTTATCATATACATTTTGGTCATAAGAGACTTTTTTTTTGCAGTAAAGGATACCTAATCATTTCAATAACTGAAAAACATGTAATCAGAGGTTTATCTTTTTTCATTCACAACAAATATCTTTAGCTATCCCTGTATTGTGGTGTATAAAAAAATAATGTGCTGTTGATGTTATTGAAGCTTTTTGATCATTCCAAAACCATTTTGTTGTAAGCGAAAGTATAGGACAGCATCCACATTATGTGCTTTTTTTAGATTGTACAGTAATTGCTGTCACCTGTCATTGAGCTCTCCTGTCTTTTGCTGTGAGATTCTTTTATGCTGAACTATACACCCCCACCCCCTGCTTTGGAGACATTGTTTCTCGCTGTTTGATGACAGAATGAGGAGAAACATTTCCGAGCATCAATCCCGACAACATATCACATCAGCTTCCCTTTTGCGGTGAGTTTGTTGTTGTGAAGGATTTGTGTAGCGTTGTATATAAAGCGCTTCATAAGCTCATCCCTCCTGGGAGCTGGCCAGAGAATGAGGCAGGGTTCGTACATGCTGTCATCGGGCGCTGCGGCAGCGGTGGGTGGCACACAGCTCGACACTCAGGGCACTGCTGCCAGTCCACACCAGACTGTCCTGAAACCTCCTGCCCTCTCCTGATTCACATTACTCAGAGGCCCAAGCGAGAGCCCTCGCTCTGTCACATCCTTACATAAGTCCTGAGTTTTTTTTTTACCCTATACATGTCAGAATTGGGCTTGAGGCTTTACCATATGGTGCTCTCGCTCTCCGCAGTCTATCCGCTCAGCCACGGGCTCAGAGCTCCAAAACTTCAACCTTCACAGGAACTCCTGTCCCCCACAATGAAGGAAACTGCCCTGTGTGGAATGGGCAGACAGACAGCAACAGGGATGCCGCTGACATTTTGTCAAGAGAATGGTGCGGCATCGAGTGCATGGCACAGTCTCCAGGCTTTCCAAGAAGCTGCCAGGACGAGAGTGGGCGGCACTATATGCGAAGTGCCTGACAGCTTACTTTCAAGCCTCCTGTGAGCTTACAATGTTAGAGACCGGTCTTGCCTTGTCGAGATGATGGCATTAGGAGAGCTGTAGGTGTTGATCGAGCAATGTTAGCCAACCTGGGCGGAGTCTTAAACGCCATTTCTCTCCCTCCTCTCCTTCACTCTCTTCTTGACAGGTCTCAAGCAAAGGCAGTTAATAATTCATGCGGTTGTTGCCTCAGTTTCTTTTTGCTATTACAGTTGCACCACACTTATTTTACTATGGCTCATCGTTTTCCACCTATTTCCTATGTGTCTTCACAGGAAATGACCTCAGCTATTGCACAAGCTAAACAATTTGCATATTTTAGGCAATTTAAAATGGAGACTTCTTGCCCTTGAACTTTTTCTTCAGCTAAATTATTCAAAAAATGTGTGCAATTCAAGTGCAATCACTGAAACAACAGTAAAAAAAAAGGACTTGAGTAATTACATGTTTTATATAATTGTATAAAATGTTAAATCAATTATTCATGCTTGCTATAATTAGTTATAATTAGGCCCAGGTTCAACTTAACAGAAGGCATGGCTTCCTACAATTAAAGATTTATCAAACAAAATGAGGAACTGTCCCAGTGGACTACTTGCAGGCAATTAAAACTCAAAAAGCAATGAGTAGTCTGACATCAGGCAGCAATGCAAGAGGCATTTGAATAAAACATTTATTGTAAGTCTGTTTTAGTCACATTTATAAGTTTGGGGTTGACAAGTGGAGCTGACGGCTTGTCTCTCCCCAGAAAGTGCAGTACAGAGAGATATTTTTATTTTGCTTTATTTATGCATGTATATATATTTTAGTGCTTTCACTGTTTTCATTAAATTGAACGAATTTGCTTACTTGTATGGTCTTTGCTGTCCAGTCACTGCTTAGATCAGCAGCTTAAACAGCATATCAAGCACTGTGCAAACCTGTTTTTCTATGTGACTTACAGTAAAAAAAGTGATAACCTACAATTTTCAAGAATTAAAAGGGTTTATGATAATGTTGTAATATGTATTTATGATTCAGAACAGTGGCAGCATCCAGATTATTATACTTATAGATTTGTTGGAGGTTATTTCAAGAAGTACATATAAAACAATAACTGAATTCCAGTTTATAATATAATGTATATATTTCTTGATATATATATATATATATATATATATATATATTTAGAACTAACATCAATCGTGTGTTTTTTGTTTTTGTTTTGTTATTGTTGTATTTTCTACTTTCTATCATTTTGTTTCTAATCCATCACTGTGTGTGTTTTTTAAATTATATATATTAATACGTATTATAATATATATATATTTTTGTGTGTGATTCTTTTTTGTGATCTTATATATTCAACATATGACCTGATTTTTCTGCATGAATTCTCTGTTATACTGTATAGATAAGATTGTCAATGTTGTTCTGTATGGTAATGCGTCAGAACAATTGTCTTTGTTTATTTTGCCATCCATTAAATTTACACGATTAATGTCTTGTCTGTTTTAATGTGGTGTAGTTTTTGTCCCAAGTCACGCTTCATACTGAATAATGAATCGAATCCCTCATGGGTTCACAATTCTCTGTTCTGTTCTCATGGGGTGATATACTAAAGGACATATTTAAATGTCTTGAGTGGGAGTGTTGCGGGAAGCCTTCACTGCTTGTATTTGCATGAGCGAGCAGAGAACTTTTGGACAGGAACGGCACAGCGTTTGGCATGCAACCCTGAAACAATTTTTATTCTGCAGCATTGTGGGAGGATCCTATTTGAATGCATCTTGTGTAATGTTTGATCTGACAGGCAACATGCTGATGTGCATGGATATGCAGTCAATTAGCTTTGGCACCAACGGACTTGCAGGTGCTTGATGAAGATAGATCAGAGAAGACATGCTGTTTTCAACCACAAATAAGTTCTGGGCTTTTTTTATAGCTAGTTACCTTACCTTCTCAAAACTTCAATAGCCTACAGCCAAACGTACAGTGATCTGCACACATTTTCAGCTCTGAAATATACCATGAAAACATCCATCAGTCTCAAAAGGAAATCTCTTACAATCAGATCAATGTGCCTGTTGGCAGTTAGATGTTGGAGAGCAGCAGTAAAAGCGGGTTTATTATGAAGACCTGCCAGTTCCGTGGGTGCTGGAACTGGAGCTTCCCCCAAAATTGCAGTATCCAGCCTCTAACAAGCCGCTAGAAAAAGCGAATGCATTTCTGCACTCGATACCGCATTATTCCCAAGAGTGCTCTGGTATAATCCATATATGATGCAATGTCAAACATTTCTTATTTGCCAGGGGTAAGTGGGCGAGCATGTGAAAATACAATTTTATGCCTCAAAGGAAATAACTTCTTGGTCAAAGTGACATGACATATAAAGAAAGAGATGACAGACAGGGTTTGCTTACATGTGGCATTAATAGCCCATGGAGATTAGTAGTATGATGTGCCTATGTGATAATTACATGCCACTGTGATTCAATGTATATTTTCCAAACATGTGAGATGCCACTTTCCAAGCCTGTTCCCTCCAATCACCACTGAATCATCACTGATAGGTTCTTCTCCTATGAGCACAGCGCAGAATGTGTCTGGGATGCAACCAGTAGTTTAGAGGGACTGCTGTGAAGTAGTTGCGCATCACTGACGGATTCCAGCGCCTTGAAAACCGCTGAAAGTCACGTTTCTCCTTTCAAAGAACTAAATGGCTCGGACTTACAACCGATACAACATATGTAGATGAGTGATTCGATATTCTAAGCGTTTGGGAAATGCAAACGATTGCCCGGCTTTAAATGTAAGTACGCAGTGAGTCATGTGTGATATGATGTACGTTTATGAATTTGAATGAAATATTTTGACATGTGAAAACATGCAAAGCTGGGACTGCACGATAGATTGCACGCTTATGTTTAACAAATCGTTTAGCCTACTAAAAAAAGCGAAATTTTTTTGTTGTTTAAAAAAATCACTTTATTTTGAAAACTGTGTTTAATCAGAAGACGCTAAACAGTTTGAAACACGCTTCTTTTATATTACAGAGGACGGTTTGTGTTGCTTTAATAAATTTAAATTGCGTTTTATAAATAATGTGAATAGTTTGACTGTATATTGTGCTTGTGTTTATTCACTGTAACAGATCGTCAAATTTAACCCTTTCAGTCGTGAACTAAGTTCAAGGGTCACAACAAATATGGCCATGCTTTATTTCTACTCTAAATCCTGGCATAAATGATAATGAATAAAATATCAGTTCATAATAATGTTTTATAGTTTTTATAATAAAACTTTGGGTTAGGTTGAATTATAAATTCGAGTGTCAGTGCATGCATTTGAATACTTTTTATTTCATTTTTTTGACAGGTATTGTTTGAAAATGTTCTGATTCAAATTTACTGAAGATTGCATTAAAATGCATTATAGGTGCATTATAAGTGAAATCACATGTCTGTTTTGCCTTTTGAATGCATGTAGACTCACTGTCCATTACAGTGAATATCCAGAAAAAAATAATTATAAAACTGTGAAATGAATGCAGCTTTAAATAGTTTTATGCCATATGCAATATTTGTAAGCCCTGTGTCACAATGCTTAATTTCATTAAAAAAGAGACTCATAGATTGACTTATCAACATCCAAAAGTGATGTGCACTGGAACAAATACTGAGATTATACTGACGTCCTCAAGTGACATGAAAGCTTATTGGTAGTGATCACCGTTTGCTGCTATCCATTACTGTAGACTGTGGCCTAAAAAACTATGAGAAACTGTGCAGATTTCACGATTAACCGAGAGCTTAAGGCTAAACTCTCCATTGGTTTTCAAATCAGCATGTCTCATGTTCTCTGTTAGCTGGTAAATGATCAGTTGTGTTGAAAGCTGTTTATCTTGGGTGCCATGAGATGCCCAGATAATCTCTATCAAAGGCAGGATGATAATATTAACCCTGTTCATAACCCCCCCTCTCTCTCTTCCACATCCATATTTTATTATTTACAATATTCTGATGAGATGATCTCCCTGTTACATCACACACACAAATAAACAGCAAAAATAAACAGATCTTTTTTCAGTAAATTATATGGCCAAGAAAGGCTTTATAAAATAAAATGCTTCTGTTTTGCTTTCATGATTAATTCAGAAGGTTCTCGTGGAGATATTTTTAAGTTAGTCAAAGAACAGTAATTGGACCTTGCAGTTGCGAGATACAGAAATCAGTCATTCACTGACCTAGATTCTCGCTGAGATATCTGGTGTTTGAAGTCAATATAGCAAGAAGGTGAGCAATAAAGAAAATAGCTGAGGCTCTTTGCTTTGTAGATGGATGTAGCTTAGCACTGTCAGACCAGCCCTCGGGTACTAGCATTCAAAAGTGAAAAAGAGACACAGTAAGATATTTTTTGGGGAAAATAGAGAATACTTTTATTCAGCAAGGATAAAGAAATTAAATAGTCAAAACTGACAGTAAAGACATTTTAATGTTACAAATGATTTATAATTTAAACAAATGCTGTTCTTTTGAAAGTTTCTGTTGTTCCTAGAAAAAATGAGGCACAGTTTTAACAACAAAAAAATGTTTTCAGCATATTTGAATGATTTATGAAGGATTATGTGGCACAAAAGACTGACAATTCAGCTTTGCCATTATAGGAATAAATTAGATTCTAAAATAATTTAAAAATAGAAAACAGTTTTTTCAGCCTTAGAGAGTATAGGAGTGCAACCTTGTTTCAGCAATGGAATTAAAAGGAAAAAAAGGTAATTGTGACATTTGATCTCATAATTAAGACTGTTAAGATATAAACTCTGAGCAGTTCTGAGCATAAAAGCAATATTGTGCCGAAAAAAGCAGAATTTCAAGATGTAGAACTATGACCAAAAAAAAGGCTGAATTGCGAGATGTAAACTTAGACTTGCAAGAACAAAATAAGAATTATGGGTTTTATGTCTTGCAATTATGCAAATTTTTCCTTTGGAATTCTGAGTTGCGAGAAAAAAGTCTGAATTGTGAGATAAAGTCAGTATTACCTTTTTTTAAACATTGGAACGGTAATGTATATTACATTAGAAAGTCAAGAGGGCAGAGCACTGGATACACAAAACCCATGACCACCACAGCATTCCCAGCTTCAGGCCTTCTGGGTTTCCTGGAAAGGTTGCTAAACATGTCCAGCCTACCCTTCCCGTGGGGTCCTCCCTATCAAGGTCCAGACCTCATGAAAGATGTCATCTGTCACTCTAAATGAGTGACACCTCAGTCTCAAGATCAGGATCCTCCGAGCAGCCACTGACTCACAAACCACTAGGCTAGGAACGAGAGAGAACAGCTTTTGCAACGGAGAGAAGACTATATGTGTGTGGGAAGACTGCACTTTTCATGCATGCAGGTACAGATAAGTCAGGAAACATCAAGATTTTCTCCAAGTGAGGATGTGTCAACTTGTGCTTACAAAAATTAAAGTGATCGTTCACCTAAAAATAATTCTGTCATCATTTACTCATCTTTATGATGTTCCAAACCTGTATGAATTTCTTTCTTCTGTGGAATATAAAAGTTTTTTTATGATCATTTCATCTGTGTGGACCCCGTTGACTTCTAATAAAATGGTTTTTAGAAAACCTATTTTGTGTTCCACAGAAGAAAGAAAGTCATACAGGTTTGGAATGACAATATTTGGAGGTAAACTATCCCTTTAAGACATTTTCTGTAATTTGTACCTCAGTTTGACTTACAACAAGAAATACGCACTTGTGGTAACTTGCTTTACCATTTTCAGGAAGAGCGGTACTTATTCTGCTACCCGCCTCCACCACAATCCATCATGAAGAGCTGATGAGTGGAAAAGAGACAGGAGTGTTAAAATAAAAATAAATTATTAAATGTTCTGATCTTAGAGTTGAGTTGCTGTATGTGGAGCATTAATCACTGACAGGCAGAATGGAAGAACATCTCAGTGTGTTTTTTTGTTTGTGATGGTTTGTTCAAAACATTATTAACATATCAATCTGGGTCAACTGATTTTTTCCCATGCTAACAATATGACAGTTTTGTGTTTGTTTGGCCATGTTTCCATGATATTAAGATACCTTTCAATAGCACTATCCATGTGATCGAAAAAATTTAAGCATTTTTCTTCTTCCTGCACATTGTGTGTTTATGAACACAGGCTTCAGGGCAGACGTCTGTTGTCTCAAACTCATCGTCACAGCTGCACACAGATTGCAATGGTGCTGGAAGACTGAGCAAAGAATCACAGGCTATTTTTGTCATCAAGGCTCAAAATAGACATCAAGAAGATAAAAAGTAGCTCTGAAATACAGGGCCAGCTAAAAGCTGTGTTATTTACAAGACCGAAAAGTTTAGAGCCAAATTAAAAGTATTCAAGAATGAGGGGATTGAGAATAATTTTAAATCCTGAACACTACTTATACTGTTGTATCTTGTCGTCTTTGTGTAGTTGGTGATCACATAGCTAAAGTGGTTTTACATAATTCCCTGGAAATATGCGCGGTTTATATCGAGTTTTATGTCACCATCAGTAAATCTGTTGTGAGAGTGAACTGGATTCCAACATTAAAACATTTTTAAGGGATTATTTCACTCGTTGCTCTGGGATTATGCATCAGAGTGCACATTTTCAATGGTTAAATTTATACATACAGGTCTAAGGTTAATGATTTCAATAGACAAATGTTCACAAATAATTCCCAAGTATTTGAAATTATTAAAATTCGCTTTTTCCATAACTCTACTGGTTAGCTTAACATTTTTCTTGAGGAATGCATGTATGAAGCCTTTATTTTTAAGTGTATCACCTTACAGCATAAATCAAAATTTGAGTAAATGGTGTCTTTTAGTCACTAAACAGTCCCTAGAAACACTTAAGGTAGGTTGACAAAACCTGCCCAGGATCATCAAGCTAAAATGCTGAGCGCTTGTTCTAACTGCGAAATTTGTCAGTAATGCTTAATCTCTGTGTACAAATCTGTTGAATCGCTACATAATCTCTCCATTCTTTGTCTCTCATTTCTCAGTCAGACGCGAAACGCTCAAGCAGCCATGCATTTCTGCAGCTCTGTGGGCTCTTTGCTCCTCCTCCTTTTCATCAGCAGGTAAGAAACTCCTGGTGGCTTATTATGAACTCACTTTTGCTATTCCTACACTCATTACTGCCATATGGCTAGCTGAATATGACTGCATCCTACACTGTTTATTGCTTCTGCGTCGTTCCCCCTTAATTTATTTGTGTCTCAAAGACTTGTAGAGTGTAGGATGTGCATTCACTTCAGTAGTGACTTTGTAAAGTTGATAAACACGGCGTTTCTCAACGCTCGCAGGAAAGCCGAGGCGGAAAACCCATTTTTGTCAACAAGTTCTCCCGGGTGATAAGCTCTCGGAGTGACGTCTTTGCCGAGATGACAAGCCGGGTATAATTTAGGTTTTACTCTTTTGGCAGCAAATAAAAGACTATATGCCTTAAGTATCCATTCACACCAGATTATGTGGGCTTGGTGAAAGGTGTAGCTAAAGGAAGGATGGAATTATAGCTAATCCGTGTAGACTTTTGGGTGAGCCTGAATGAGAACGTCGGAGTCGATGTACGGGTTACAGATGGAAATAACAGCCCTCGTATCGTGTCTCCTCTCTGTTTTGCCTGTTCAAGCTTATCTTTCCATGCAGCAGTACAGTAGCTGCAATGCTAACACGATTACTGGTGACAGTGTAGAGACAAGGCACGTTGATTTACTGGAACGGCCACCGCTCAGCCATGTTCAATGAGAGTTCAGGCAGATTCTATTTAATGAGATATTCATCTCATCGTCGATGCTGGTATTCTGGCCTGACCTTTGAAATTTGATGGGAAGATGTAGGACCTGGTCAGAACGACTCAAAAGATCAAAGGAGGATGTTGAAGAAGTGTGCCAACATCAATTCACCTCACCATCTGCTTTCCCCCACCTCCTTCCTGTCCTCCTTTCCCCTCCAATCTCCAGTCTCTCTTTCTGGCAAGCTGGGAGACTTTAGTGGGTGTACATATAGTTTGGCCAGGAATTCAGCTTCCATCACATAACAAACCACGACAAC
This sequence comes from Poropuntius huangchuchieni, assembly GCA_004124795.1. Taxonomy (NCBI): domain Eukaryota; kingdom Metazoa; phylum Chordata; class Actinopteri; order Cypriniformes; family Cyprinidae; genus Poropuntius; species Poropuntius huangchuchieni. The sequence continues at coordinate 13,597 of SCHK01320504.1, forward strand.
AAGAGCCATACCTCCTTTTTGGGTTCTTAGAGCTTAGCACATGAAGATAAGGATGAAGGCTTAATCTTGCAAAGGGACTTGTAATGTTTTTGTTTGTTCTCTAAAACTATTGGTTCAAGGTCCATATATAGATCCAATAGTGTTTAGGTGGATTTTAAAGGGCCGTGTCATAAAAAATGTTCCTTGATCTTTTGAGATAAAAGAGCTTGAGGTACTGTGAAATCATACTGTAACTTTTAGAACCCAAACTCACTTTCCAGCAGAAAAAAAAGAAAAAAAGGGGGGAAAAAAGAAGCATTTCTTGAAACCTAGCTGCAACAACAGCTCAATGAAGTCTTTTGGGTGATTCGAAATTTGTCCCATTGATGTCATGCAAATTAGTTATTTGCAACACCTGGCAACCTCAATTTTTTGCAGTGATTATATGTTGGGTAAAATAAAATATGACCGTTAAAGGAAAATATTTTTGCAAACAATGTTAATTTAGAATGTTCTCTTAACATTCTGAAACAAGTAACATTTAAATAATGTTAGTAGAACATCAGCTAAAAGTTTTCAGTAATAAAACACTCCATAGACGATGTATAACTTAAGTAACATTAAGAACATTAGTAAGAACCATAGCTCTGATCAATCATTCTATGAACATTACTGGAAAAACGTTCGTTCATACTTAGCCAAAACGTTAGCTGAGAATGTTCCTTCTTAGCTGGGATAAAGTGAATGCATAAAACATAAAATAATTCTAAATTTCACATATATGTATAGGGGGTAGTCGTGGCCTAATGGATAGAAAGTCGGACTTGTAACCCAAAGGTCAAGGGTTTGAGTTTCAGGTCCGGCAGGGGTTGTAAGTGGGGGGGAGTGAATATCCAGTGCCCCCTCCACTCACGACTGAGGTGAGACTCTTAAGCAAGGCACTGAACCCCCAACTGCTCCCCGGGCACCACAGAATTGGCTACCTACTGCTTCGTGCATGTGCGTGTTTGTTCACTACTCATTGCTGTTTGTGTGCACTTGGATGGGTTAAATGCAGAGCACAAATTCCAAGTATGGGATGCCACATGTCACATCCTTTTCCTTTCCTCTTCCATTCCTATATGGCTGGTCAACCCAATTCAATGACTGTCTCTCTCTCTTTCCTCTCTATCTTGAACACTCATGTGTATTTTGGAAAAATAAGTCTATAAAATGCAATCTGCCACGGCTCAATTTTTTTTTGTGACTTTATGAAAAACAAGCTCAAAGTCGCTTATATTAAGCGGACATGGCAATAATGTTAGAGGGTTTAGGAGAAAACTGGTGTTTCTCATTTCACATGCCTGTTTAGTTTCAAGATTCAGGGAAAGGCTGAAATAGGCACAAAAAAAATAAAATGTTATTTGGCACAAAAAATGTACTAACATTATAATTGGACCTCAGAGAAAAATATTTATAATATGACCCTTTTAAAAGTTATTTTAACGAAAACTCCCCATGATTAAAGTTTTATTTTATAGGTCAGTTGGCAGAGATCTGTAGAAACGTATAAATATACTGTAGGACTGTTTTGTAGATGAGAGTCACTGCTGAATTATCTATTTTAAAAGCCATATTTAATGCATGAACCCGCAGTACAGTAAGCATTCATTTTTTTTTTTTTGACAAACACTTCTGGGTAAACCAGACTAGATCCAAACCACATGAGGAGATCAGAGTGGTGAAAATAATTAGGTCATCATCACTCTGTACTCACTAGTTTCAATAAACAAATTGCCCGGCAAGCTTGCTTGCACATTTATTTATTTATTTGGTTTATTGCTGTTTCAGACTGTTTTCTAACAGTTTAAAAACATTCAAACTTAAATTATTTTCTGCACAAACTTTCTGGGGTTGTTTAATATTTCAGTGCTGGATAAGGTCTCCCAGATACTCTGAGAGAGAGAGTTTGCGATGTTGGGGCTCATATCTCATATGACCACTGATGTGTGTAGACGGGGAGATGGAGGTGATACAAGCTTGAGAAACTGTCTCTGCGGACCAAAGCAGAAACAGTTGGGGAGATATTCCTGCTAGGAGAGTTTTTCCTCCATACACAACACGTCAGTCAACCTAAACACCAGAGACGTGGCTGGATTTAGTCTCAAGGTTAGTTCAGAACTAAGAAAGAAAATGTATAAAGGTAAAAAAAAGAAAATGATATATAGGTTTAATATTAAAATATAATGTAAAAATTTAGTTCTAAAGAATCAGTTGAAAATACAGATTCAGAATTTAACATAATAACATCCTGATTCCTGAACATCCTGGCATTTATTAATCATATTTATTAATCGAATACATTTATTGTGTGTCTCCATCATATTTTGCAGTTTTCTGAAAAATGAAAATAAATTTATATGTAATTTTGTATTATATTTAATACATTTATATTTAACACTACTGTTTATATCACTTAGCTAAAAAGTAATCCTAATCTTAAAGTGCCCCTATTATGGAT
>SCHK01320532.1:0-10772 GCA_004124795.1 Poropuntius huangchuchieni
AGATTTTATTTAAATTATATTTATATTTGAGTGTGTGGATGGTTAGTGAATTATGAATTACATATGTATCTATACACACACACAAACACCTATGTATATGTGCATATGACAGACAGACAGATAGATATAATGACCACCCTACTAGTTATTGGTATTGTATATTATAAAAATCCATTTTGTGAATGCCTGCAAAATCAGGTCAAAATTCATCTAAAATCAACGATTCCCTGTTATACTTGCATTCCAGTTGTGCTAGCAAATCATTACATAATCTAAACACAAAATAAATTGACGAATTTGGTCCAGAACCACATATTTCACTTTCATAAGACCCTGACTGACATTGCAGAAATCTCCCAGCTGCTTTTGTTTAGCATGGAGCATGCTGTGGTTCTTACCATGCCTCGATACTTCATCTTCCCAATCTTCCCAGCTTGTTGCTGTAAGTATATGAATTATAAGTATTTCCAAAACACTCTCTTGTTTAAGAAAGTGTGCCGAGTTTGTTATTTCAACTTCTTCTGCACCATGTGTGGGAGCGTCCCAGCTGCCATTTCTTCAGCTTTAACTTTCCTCTCCTTCCCTGCGTCTCTCTCTCTCTCTCTCCCCCCTCGCTGCCTGCGGAGGCACGAGTCAGTCCTTCTGAAAAGTGACACACTCCCCCTCTCTAGCTCCCTCAACTAGCTTGCTCTGTCCTCCTGCAATGGGATTTACAGCGAAAGCTAAAACTTTCCAGACCCTCTGTAGTAGCCCTGCATGTGCCTGTCCTTAAACACCAGCCTGTGCCTCTTTCAGAAAAAAATGCAAGAAACAGAATATGTACACTCCAGCTTTTGGTGACATAAAGAATCAGTGAACTCTCGGGAACTCTCTCACTGCATGTTGGATGAAATGTAGCTAGTGATTACGCCAAGTGTTTTTTCCTCCTCCTTTCCCGCTGCCCCAGTGCATGCTGAGGCACATTTGAGGCAGACTTCAGATAGGCGTCCATCAAGGAGGTAAGATTGATCTGCTCACTTGGCTCAGTTGCTGGAGGAAGAAAAATGGGCCAAGTGCACTTCACAGCGCACAGGTCACACTCACTTATGGTGGTATGCTTTATGAGTTCATAACCTGACGTCACTTTATTGCATGGTTGATTTACGACTGTAGTATCTGTTTGATAAACAAATACAGAAACAGACAAAGAATGATGAAGCAGAGAAGAAAACTGCAATATTTATACAGCTGAGAAAGTCTTACGAAAGCGCTCTGCGAATATTCACCAAGAGGCTCTGAAAAAATGGTTGTGCATCAGCACTTAGGGAGTCTTTTAGGTGTATGACAAAGGGTTAATGTACGTAGACACACCCTATTTTCTCTCTCCACCCAGTAAGAGCACAACGCACCACCTGTTCAGTCCACACACAGCACTCAGGTAAAACCTTTATCAAGGTCACTACTACTGCCCTTAAACATAGCAGCGCCCTCTACTGGACACTCCAAATGACAAAATTGTGCACAGAGAAGCTTAGAGAAATGCTCTGGATTTAATAGAAGTTGCAAAATATAGGCGTGCAGCATTGCACACCGTGTGAGTCGTATAAATCCTCCTCTGTTCTTTCAGTCCTATCAATCTCTCATTCTCACTCGCTCCCTTTCCCACTTATGCCAACATAATCAGAGACCCCGCCTGTTGGAATCTGAGTAATATTTTCCAGACGGTGTGAGCTGCTCTCTCTTTCTCTCTGGGAACACTGACATTACAGGTTTAGGGTGTAATAAGCACACAGAAAGTCAGAAGTATGTCATATGTCGGGCATTATAGCTTTGCTTGCAATCTGATCATCATGTGCACATCAGTGTGTGTGTACTAGTAAAAACTTTATGAATTTATGATAAGCGGCTGCAGTCAATGGATTACAATGGTTGTCTAAGAAACAGGATAAATAAACAGCGGTTTCTAAATGGTCCTATTGTTTGATTAGGGTCGCTTTGATCCATCTTTCAAAAGCTGTCTTACTGCCATCTTTTAATCTCGGGCAATAAGGCAATTTGTTAGCGCTCCACCTAACTGTACTTAGAACCAAGCCAAATACAATAGTAAACAGCTCTCTTGATAGAGAAGAGATAGACGGCGCCTAAAGAAAAATAAAGAAGTGTTTCTTCCATACAACAAAAGCTTATACATGGAGGATCAAAACTGCAATAATGAATAGATGAATGAATAAAATAATGAATAATTATGAATTAAATTGGAAGAAATTATAATCAATTAAAAAATTAATAAATAAATAAGTTTTAATTAATAAAAACATTTATGAAGCCATAATAAATATAATTTCCCCACTGGATCATTTATTTATGCATGCAGTATATTTGTTCATTTAATAATTTCCTTTTTTTTTTTTATTATTCATTCTCTTGAATACACGTTTTTATATTAGAAACAGGAGCTTGGACATTCTGTAAAATATCTGCTTTTGTGTTCCACATATTAAAGTAAGGCATACGAGTTTAAACATGAATAGTTTGTTTTTGAATGCACTAATCCTTTAAGAAATGGCATAAGGCATGGTCCATTGCGTTTAACACAGATGGGTTAAAGAGCGTTACAACAGTCAGACTCTCTGTGTTTTTAGAGCCACCCTTCAGGTCACTGTAAGAACAGGACTCGCACATCTTCACATGGCCTTCTGGCGGAGAAACAAACACTCTGAGGTTTTGTTTGTTATGTGGGGCGTTCTATTCCTTAAAGTGGTCAAATGACATCCGTGGGAATCAGTAATGGAAACTCTGGCTTTTTTCCCTGCATGCCTGTTGTGCTCTCACCCCATTTATACTCATATGAGCCACTTTCAGGGCCCCTGCCCTTCACTTCCTCTCTCTTTATTACTTAATCTACATTCTTTCACGTGCAGAATTTTCTCACTTGCAGCACTCCAATTTGTATTTTTACAGTCTACTATGCACTAAAAAGTATATATAGTTTGTTGGTTAGAGGAAATTACATACATTTTAGGTTGTATTTACACTACCATTTAAATTAAAAGTTTGAGGTTGGTACATTTTTTGAACTACGTCTTTTATGTTCATCAATGTTACTGATTAAACCTAGCTTTGTGTGCTAATTGTATACCAAAACATTTCTCCTAGACTGGGAAAACATTTAATAATGTAAATGAATGTTGTTTCTATATTTTATTTTTTTATTTTTAATGGGAAGTCTGAGCATGCTGCCCGGCACATGTTCCGCCCACTGCTGACGAATCAAGAGATGAGTCATTGTTCAGTCACTGGACTCCTCTATGTTCGCCTCCTCTCGGTCTCCTGCCAGTGCTTTGGGAAAAGTCAATTAACCCGTACACAAACAAATCAATTTTCAATCCCTTTTGTTCTCGACCACAATCTTCTGTCCACATTATTTATTTGAAATTGGATCCTGGTAAGGATTTGTGATAATGATGTGGGCGAAAGGCATTTTAATTCAAATTATGTGTAATGAGACTTATGAAAATGTTTGGTTATTGTACATAGTCATTCCGTTCCCACCTCCTCTACTTCTCTCTTTCTCTCTCTCTCTCAGCCCCTCCCTCCTTCACTCCGCCTACTTTGTTACAGACCTATTTATACGCTCACACCAAGACAGGTCTATTTGTAGAAACTGTTGTGTCGGGTAGAGGACGGTACAGAGGGACCAAAGATCAAAGCTATGAACTTAGATTGGCGTGTTATTCTTCAACAAAATGAATCCACTGGCCAGCATTGAGGTTAAGAAAAGACAGAGAGGAGATCCTGAGTGTAATGAATGAGCTTTAAAAGCCTCTTCTTGTTGGGTTTAAATGGTAAAGTTAGAATTTGAAACATACTCTCTCTCTGTTCTAGTTGACAATTAAAATAAATGAACTTTTCACCTCTAGAAGGCTGTTGTTTGCTTTTTTGTGTTTTTTTTTAAATGACTTAAAGGAATAGTTCACCCAAAAATGGCCACAAATTTCTTTCTTCCAAAGAACAGAGGAGAAATTTTGAAGGATGTTCAAGTTGCTCTCTTTTATGCAACAATAGTCAATGGAGAATGGAACTTCCAAGCTTCAAAAAGACAAAAAAAAAAAGCATAATAAAAGTATGAGTCATGCACAATATTACATACCTTCTGAAGCCATGCAGTATGTTTGTGCAACAAACTTGCAAAATTCCCCTAAAATGGACCGTTGATTGTTATGACAGGATCACTGAATTAAACTGAACCAGTTCAATCTGTGAATGAATCATTCAAACTGTGAACTGTTCGTGAACTAAATCTATCAATTCTCTGAAAGGATTTGACTCAAAAAAAAATGATTCGTTCACAAACTGTATTGCTCTGATGAACCTGCAAGAAAGTTATTGGGTGGATGTTAAGATTTTCTATGAATAATCAATTCAGTTGTTGGTCTGTTTCTCACAGAAAGCGACTGAATGACTTCAGAAGACTTAGAATATAGAGCATGAGTCATATGTAACACATAACTTCCACCTTTTTTTCATTTTTGTCAAGGCCTAGTTTCCATGCGTCCCTAATTACCAGAATAATCTTCAGAAATGCACGCAGGAAAGAAAGTCAAACATGTATGAATCAACATCAGAGAGACATACCTATCCCTTTAAGACCGTCCCTGCGAATATGGTTGCATAGAAAACACAGCACAATGACAAGTCCTTCTTTGTTTACTAATGTGTCAGGGCCTTAAGCAGTGGGAGTGGTGAGAAAAGCCTGACACTGGGAAAAGGCCCAAAGCATCACAGGAAGAGGAAGATGGGAATGAGATGAGGGCTGTTTCATGAACAATTTAACATTTATAAGACCTGCAGAGGGAAGCAGAGACATACAGTGAAAATAAACCAAGAAAGGGACTTAAGGGACGCCCGTGAGACATGATATTTGAAAGGCAGTACATAAGGGAGGGAGGTGTATGATGGAGGTGGAAAAAAAAAACAGAGGGAAAGCTGAGAGCGCGTGATGTCAGAACAGAAGAATGTAATGTGGGTGTTAAACAGTCAGCACAGGACTGGGGACAGCAAGAGAGCGAGAGCGAGAGGTAAAGATGGAGGAAACCCATCACTGTCACACCACAATGTAGTAATCAATGTTGTGATATAACTAAACAAGGTCACTGTGGCAACATGCAAGCCAGGAAGTTGTATGTTGACTGAAAGAGTGAAGCTCAGTGCTTTCTCTCTTTCGTTTCCTCTCATCCCTTCTTCATCTGGGCTTTTTTGAGTCATACAGTACCTCACATGGTGGTGTGAGTGTCTGCTCGCTCCACTTAACAGGGCTTACACATTTCCAGACAACCTGGAGGCTCTGAAATGATGTGTTTTCTGGAAAAGAAAAAAGGTTCCCATCCAAAACATAAAACCGGGCTCAAGTCCATGGCACATGAATCATTCAAATTCTTGGGAAAACCCATGGAATCAGTGTTCTTTATATAAAAGGATGCAGATTTTTCCACTCAAAGCCATATGGCAAAAAAGTTCACCGATATATTTGATCTATATTTCAAAATGTACCAAAGATGGCCAAAAACAGACATGTTTTAATAAGTGTTAGTTACTTGCATTTACTCAAATTTCGGGGCAATTTTGATATTTTATATAAATTATATAAATATTTTACATTTACATTGTCCAAAACATCACTAAAACATTTTACACTATTTATTATATGGAGGCAAAAGGCATTTCCATGAGGTTTTCATGAAGAAATAATCCATCAGTGCTTTCCAGCAGAGGTTAAAAGATGTATGAGGCAACAAATCTCCAGTAAAACAACAATCACACTTTTCTATCTCTCTTTCTAGTTCTAGTGGGTGGAGCAACATGTTTAGGGGTGGGAACCAGAACCACCAGAGACACGCCCATTTCTTCCACATCCAACAGGTTAAGAGGGAGGAGGAGAGGAAAGGACAAGCATTACTTTATCCAAGCCTTAATGTTTCTCACCAGAGTTGTTGCAATATGGTACAAGTGGACAAGACTGTACTCGTCAGAGGAACTCCAAACATCCTACTCATGCAATAGCCCTGTACCCAACCCCCAAGCGGCCCTGCGTTTTCCAGGACTGGCCTGGAAGAACAGCACAGCACAGCACCGCTGCTTAGGGCCAGCTGGATCTCCCATTGCTTTCATACAGCAGCTGGGTTGGCAATGCTATGGCCTGAAGTCTCCTCCTCCGAGATCTTAGAATACCCACAATGCCTTATAAGGGCAGGTTATGCTTCTAAGCGTGGGACAGGGGGTTCCCACAAGGGCTCCTGTCTCTACCCAATACTGAACGGAAGGAGGATGGAACAGTCATGGCAATGACACTTTCTCTTTCTTTCTTTCTGAACTGTCCAATAAAAAATACATTAAAAAAAAGTTAGTTAAATTATTAAAATTATATAGTATTTTGTCTAAACATTAAAAATAAACAGCAAATTTAGAATTAGTTTCTAAAATAAACTTTAATGTTAGAAACTAAGATAAATGAGCATTAAATATAACTATCCATTATGATAAGTGAAAAAAAATCTTTAATATTAGCTTAGAATCAAATTGGTACAAATTGCATGTCTAGTCTAGTCTAGAGTGCCCTTAGTTTTAAATTTGTGTTAAGATATGATCTGAAATTTTTTCCTCTATATCCATATTTTCCTCTGATATGTCAAGGCAGTTGAGCGGTCAATTAGAGATGCTGATATTTAATTTTCAACACCACATCCACTGGAAATGGCTTGCATAACAATCCTTGAGGATGCTGTCAAAATACAGATGACAGACCTTCCTGTTTTCATTGTTTTCCACTTCTTCAGAGGTCCGTGATCGGCAACAATCAGACGTTTTCTAGCAAAACACAAAGAGCAGTTGCTTATTTCAAAGCCCGACGACCTACAGCTGACCCTCTCACCTCGAACTGCAGAATAAATGCAGAAGTCCTCTCAAGGAATCCGGTTAATCTCCTGAAGACAAAGTCCATCAAGCAACATTTCAACTTTTGTAGTTAATAATTATAGCATAAATTTGTTTAAAATTTTAATTCAGCTTACTTAAATTCCAATATGAATGTTTGTTACATCGATTCAAATTCAAGAATTTGAATTTAAAAGGAATTCTCTGTTCATTTCTGAATGGTGCACAACCTTGGAGGTCACTAGGCCACCAGGCATCCAAGAAAGTTTGACTGTAATGGGTTAATTTGAGTATTTCGTAACAGGACTATATTGAAATCTCTCCTTTAAGGAGAAACCCAAACTGTTTGCTTCATGCTCGGAATCTCATTGTGAAAATCTTTGGCTCCCTAAGGAAAATACTGAAAAGACAAGACGGCCTATTACAACATCGCAGCTATGACTGAGCATGACAACATCACTTCATTATCCTGCATGGCTCAAATGCAAGTCATGGGGTGAGGTTAGCACATAACGTATCTGTGCACACAAACACACCGTTTAGGCGCAGACCATTTGGCACAATGGCCAGCTGCTGACCAGACATGACAGTTTCATGCACAGAGTCACCACACCCATTCATTCCACACATTACAGCCATAATTATAAAATGCCAGCGGTTCCCTTAGGGAAGGGCAAAAGGACAAATAACCTTAGGACAGTGTTAATGCTGACCCACTGGGAGTGTATACAGACATACCCATAATAGGGATGGGCATTTTAGTCATTATGTCTGAGTACTCAGGGGCAGGAGCTTTTGCTATTTTTTCATCAAACTGAACCCTTTTTAGCATCTTGTACATTAACATTCAAGAGGACGCGATCTGCTGTTTTTGAAAAAAGTCAAAAATCAAAAATACAGCAAAAGTATTGTGACTACTTGAGAATATTTTAAAATGTAATGTATTCCTGCCAGGGCAAAAATGAATTTGCAGAAGCCATTACTCTAATCTTAAGTGCCACATGACTCTTCTAAAATGCTAATTTGCTGCTCAAGAAACATTTCTTGTTATCATTAATGATGAAAACAGTTGTGCTGCTTAATATTTTTGAGATAATGGTAATAACCTTCTACAGGATTCAAAAGAACAGCATTTTCCCCCCAAATAGAACTGTTCTTCAAATGCCTTTACTGTCACTTTTGATCAATTTAATGCATTCTTGCTGAATAAAAGTATTAATTCCCAACAAAAAATTTTACTGATCCCAAACTTTTGGACGACAGTGTATATTCATTTAATCCTTTAGTTCACTTCCGGAATAAATATTCCCTGATAATTTACTCACCCCCATATCATCCAAGATGTTCATGTCTTTCTTCAGCTGCAAAGAAATTAAGCTTTCTGAAGAAAACATTCCAGGATTTTTTCCACATAGTGGACTTCAATGGGACCAATGGTTTGAAGGTCCAAACTGCAGTTTCAATGCAGCTTTAAAGGGCTCTAAACAATCCCAGCCGAGGAATAACTGGGTCTCATCTAGAGAAACGATTGGTCATTCACAAAAAAAAAAAAAAACACAAAATGTATATACTTTTTAACCACAAATGCTCGTCTTGCACTACCTCCCCAATGCACATGCGCGACTTCACGCATTATGTAAGCACGTTGGAAAGGTCATGGTTAGTTCTTCGTTTGTGTACTTCGGTTCAAAAAGGTAGGGTAGAGTGAAAAACTCCATCTCATTTTCTCCTCCAACTACAAAATTGGTTGGTACTTCCGCTTACGTCACCTTTCCAACATGATTATGTAATGCGTGAAGTCAAGCTAGTGCAAAATGAGCATTTGTGGTTAAAAAGTAAATAAATTTTTCTTTTTTTACAAAATGGCCAATCATTTTGCTAGATAAGACCCTTATTCCTCGGCTGGGATCATGTAAAGCCCTTTGAAACTGCACTGAAACTGCAATTTGGACCTTCAACCCATTGGTCGCCATTGAAGTCAACTACATGGAGAAAACTCCTGGAATGCTTTCTTCAAAAACCTTAATTTCCTTTCGACTGAAGAAAGAAAGACATGAACATCTTGGATGACTTAGGTCTGAGTAATGGTTAAACGCATCTAAAACAATTTCTGAACATATTTAAGGACAACTGTTGAAAAGTTGCATGTGTTCAATATCTATGACAACAAAACAAATTCCAATGACATCATACATCCATTCTTTTCCAATTAAGGAATATTTACATATAGAAGACCCTTCATTGTCTGGTAGAGGCTCCAACAGCATGTCTTTAATATAAATCACTTGTTTGTTTTAACTGAGTCACTCTACGTCTGGGAACAACTGCCATGTCTGGGAAAAGAGGTGCTTTAATGAGGTGTAGTAGGCATGCTGCTGAACGCTCTGAAACATGCCAGGACTGAGTTTCACACACTCTACTGCGATATCGCTAACATCAACATGCGATAAAATTCCTAAACATGCCTCTCTTTAATAGGGTGCAAGAGCCTATGAACCGTGACCATTCTAACTCCTTCAGTAAAACTAGTATGAGTGTACACTGACTGTACCAACTCAATTTATTTTTTCAAATTGCATCCCATTTTGCAGTAGTATGTTTTGTAATAAGTTTAGTAACATCACATCACACATCTGAAACATTACTTCATTCAAATGGAAAACAGCACCTGCTTGAATGTAGTCTAAACTGTTTCATTTGACAGAGTACATAGCGCAAGTGCAGTTTATATAGTGACAAATGTGCATTTGTGAAAAGACCTTACAAATATTGTTTTCAATCAATCATTAATTGATTTTCCAACCACCACCCCAATGAAGACAATATATTCATAAAAATTACCAACCGCTCTGGAGCGCTCAGGAGCAATATGCATATTTCTGTGGTCGGTGCAAGGACACACCTGGCCCGGATTGCATGACTTATCTTCATGGTTAAAGGTTAACCCATGCCTTACAAATCTCAATGTGATCGTGAGAAGAGAAGGGAGCTCAAAGTTTTCACTTCAAAGGTCTTTGATAAAGACCATTACTGAACTCTAAAACTTGATTTATCCTGAGCGGTTAACAGCATGAGGACATAAGCATGTGAAGGATGGTACCATGAACCAGATAACACACAGAATGGCTTTCGTACGCATGCATTCAAGGTTCTATCTACAGTGTGCAAGGGTCACAAAGGTCATCGTGTTTGGGAAAGAACTAGAGCAGGGCGCCTGACTTGTTCATGCCTGTGAAGCATGTGCGCTGGAACACAACGAATGCAAACAGGCATGAACAACCTGATGGGGGTACAATGAAAAGATGCAATTCACCGCTGTAATTTCATCTCAAAGTGCACCTCTGTCAGAAGGAATGTAATGAGAGTTGGTGTTATAATAATCCCTCGACTCCAAACACAGTGCTCGCCCTTGTCAGTCATGACAAACTGTAAGCCTGAGTGAAAGGATCCCAGATGGATTACAGAATATCTCACACCATCAGGTTAATCAGTAGTCTGTGTATGTGTGTCACTAAGCGAGGATTTTAAGCTCCCAAACCACACAGTCAGCACAAAACGAGTAATATGAGCAGGTACACACATCTCAAATGACAGTCATTCCACTCAATTTATGAAAATAAGAGAAAATGTTCGACTGACTCTCTGCTAAGCAAATATGCCTCATTTTTCTTAATAGTTCAGGTGAATATTTAAACCTGAAAAGCACAATGGTATACTTCTGAGTGTTAAAGTATGACTATATGGTAATTATTATTATCATGAAACACAGTGGCCACTTTTAATGTATAATTAATTTACATTATTTAACAAAATATGAAAACGCTAGTGCTGTCAAACGATTAATCGCAATTAATCGCATTCAA
>SCHK01320569.1:0-16473 GCA_004124795.1 Poropuntius huangchuchieni
CAGTCAATAGAAAGAACAGAAGATAATTAAATTCTCAAAACAGTTTAGTCCAAACATAATAATTTTGACCACATTTTCTATTTGTTAGGGTTATCAGAAAAATCATCCACCAAATCACAAGTTATTGAAGCNTAGTTTAGTCCAAACATAATAATTTTGACCACATTTTATTATCAGAAAAATCATCCACCAAATCACAAGTTATTGAAGCCTTATTCCTTCCCATGTCAGACAATCACCATAAACATCCCACAGCATCACAGAAGACTCCACCCACCCTTGGACAAACTCTTTTCCTTTCTACCAGCACAAAACCGCAGTTGCCGCAGCGCACACGTCAACACCAAAAGACTGCAATGTTTTTTATTCTCTCAGACTATCAGGCTCCTCAAAGCTCGGGCATCTGCTCTGAGGAGAAAGACTGAACTGTTACACTTTTCAATAGGTCACAAATAGCTATTTAATAAATACATTTTGTCACTGCAGCACAATGCACCAATCACTTTCTCTAAAATCTGCAATGCTGTCTGAAGACTTGCACAACTATAAAATGCCACGCTATTGCCAATAATGTGAAACCCAGTGATAAAACTCAATATCCAATATCACTAAAAAAGTAAAAAAAATATTGCATTATTATAGTTTTTTAGGAGTCATAACCTGTCTATTAGCAACAAGGTTTTGCATTTCAACTCAATCTGAAGATATCGCCTTCAGGAATGTCTTATCTAGATTTATTAGAAAAACACAAAGGTCACAGCAGGCAGATTACCATTAAAACTGCTGCATCAAAACTCAAATTACTGACATATCTGGTTTGAAGTGGATGCTGCCAGAATGCACAATGCAAGCCCTGTAAGATTTTTATAAAGATACATTGCTTTTAATCATTAACCCCTCAAAACTCATAATGTGGTGAACTTTGGCAACGCTACACAAATAGTTTTATATGGTAAAACATCTGCGCTGTCAGACAAAAAAAATAAAAAATACAAACATGTGGAGAAAAAGCTATAAACTTGCATAGTAAGCGTACCAGGTCTTAGAACATTTATGATAATCTTCAGGGAAATATTCCATCATTTAAATGCTTTTGACCAACAAAAAAATCTCAGTCATTACAGGGAAACGAATAATCTTCTGCAGAGGTGGGCACATCAACACAGCATCTGACACCAGTTTAATTCGATTCTTTCTGCTAGAGGGAGGAACAGAACAGGTTGTAACAATCTCAAATGAGGAGAGGATTTGATTCGTTCGGCTTTCAGGGCAATAGTAAAACCGTGGAACATAGATGTAAACAATCAAATTAAAATGAAATCTGTGTCACCTAGTCCCCTGTAGCTTGTTTAAATCAGTGAGCTGATAATTTTCACAGCTGTATTGCATAGCTTTAGGGAAATTTAGCAGCACAGTAGTGGATTCAGGAACAGGTTGAATAACCTGATAGCTGTATTTGTTAGTATGGTACTCCAGGGAGAGGACAGCTTGGTCCTCAGTCGTTCTCATTGGGGCAGTTATTTCCGTCTAGTGCCTCCTTCAGGCAATACTGTATTTTTGCACAGCACTATTGAAAGAAAACAGAATGGTCACATTCATGCATGCAAATTAGAACGATCTCATTGTTTTTTTTGAGCAGGGCATGATAGTTGCATGAGCTGAATGGTTTCTGCTAAATCAGACTTTATGAATGTATGTATGTATTTTTTGTTTGTTTGTTTTTATGCTTACCACAACATATGTGAAAATAAGATTTGTAAAGGTTGCAGTTTGGTCAGTTTAGAAATGATCAAAAACATTATCATATTTAATTTGGTGCAGTTGCTGACATTTATATGGGCAAAAGGTAAGATGAAATTCTATATGTTTTTATGTAAATTAAAGAAATCTTAAAATAGTATTGTAGACTACGTGCATAAAACGCAGGTAAATATAAGGTGTCACATATCTCTGAATGAAATGTCTAGTAAAATTTTATTTAAATGCTTAGTTTTACGATCTATTAATTTTTGGCAAAATATACAATGCAATACAATGATGATTGAAAGACAATCCTCAAAAGCCTTGTGTATCACAAGCTGATTTTTTCATACATGCTTTTTTTCTAAAAACATGATGTATAAAAAAAAACCTAAATTGCTTTAATCCAGTGTTCTCCTTCTAATATTACTAACAATAAAAAAGTTATTCTTACAGTTAATTGGTAAAGATTTTACAGTAAAAAGAAACATGTACCACAACATGGTGTTTAGAATGCTAATAAAATGTCTTTTAATTGTTAAAAAAAACACTATCAGACTAGTGGTATATTGTGTACAGCAAGTTTTTCAGCAAAGTTTTGATCATATACCGATCATTTAGAGGCAAGAAATCTGCGTATCAAATGATTCAGTAGGCTTTATAGGGTTAATGTACAGTAGGAGGTATGTTATTAGCAATAAGTCCCAAATGTTTGTTTATGTGTGTCTAGTTTCGTGCTGAGTTGATTAATGGTTGGGAAACAGATTAAATTAATGTCTTTGCTAATGTCGCTTGCATCCTTCTACAATAAATCTGTGGGTTAATGAGATGTGGTTGTGTCCTGTGGTTGACAGGATATGTCTGACTTCTGTCAACCTGTTAAGTGTAGCCACAACCTTATCTGTGTCTGATAAAATGTCTACGGATGCATATAAATCGTAAGACATGCATGTCAGTGGGTATTTTCACAATCTGGAATGCTGTAGGTCAACTGATGTGGTTGTACACTACAGATGTTGATGTGTGTTAAAAAGCAATGGTTTCTGTGTTATCAGTGTGTGCTATGTCCTGGTGAGTCTAGAGCAGCCTGCTTATACACTGAGCCTGCCAATGAGACATGCCACAAGTTTATGGGGCTTCAGAGAACATGAGGATCTCCCAGGGTCCTAGAGTCTGAAGTCATGCACATTCTGCTGCTTGTAGCTGCATGGGTGAAAGTCATTCTTGATGTGCTTCTGATGTAAATGGGAAAAACTTCTTGCCCATCATATTAAAATAAAAAAAATATAAATAAATAAATAAACATCCTATGAATATAAGACTTTTGGATAAACCATTTCAGGTTTGTCTTCAACTTCAAACCACACATCTGTTAAGACAGCTTCTTCAAAGAGATTTATTGACTTTTGTTCTGGATACATTGTCTCGGTGACCTTTACTGAGCAAACTCTTGAGTTGACATGATCTAATAGGAACATTCTTATTTTGTTAACTGTAGTGATAATTTTCTTACATTTGTACGTAGTTCTACTGACATGGATTCCTTCAATGAATGCTTAAATCTTTAGTGTTATGCTCCATGCCACAGCAACAAGATGTGAAGATCTTCAACATAAATAACAAGCAAATGTTAGATTATTTTGCCATGTTTTTATCATTGTCTTCTAATGATGTCTTTATAAAATAATTCATAAAAATAAAAAAAATTCTCTCTCTCTCTCTTCATATGCATATATTTTTTGTCCCACAAATGTGTCAGTTTAGATCAAGGCCTTGAACTCAAACTCTTTACTGAAGAATTTTCTGAAATTTTAGGAGAGAATGAATGTTGAACGTTTCTGGTTGGTTATAATAACATCAAGGACTGGCAGTTAAACACATTTTTAATAATGAAGTTGAAATTACTCTTATTTTTGACTTCTACAGAGGCATAGCCTATATTATAAAATTTTTCTGTCTTTAATGTTTTTGGTCAAATTAATTTCTGTATATGGATATTTTAAATGGATTCTTGTGCTTGTGAGCTTATAGTTTGTACATTAGAATTAATTACATTTGTAAAGCAGATTTGAAAATCCCATACAAACTACACTTTTTGATAGATTCGTTATGAGAACTCATGTACTTTTTTTAATTTAAGTATAATTTGCATGGGTATTACTATATTATACAATATAATACAATCTTGCCAAAGCACGATGACACAAAAAGGTTGTAAAGAAAATATTAACAATGGTTCTCAGTACTGTTAATGAAAATAATAACATAATTCATAATAAAAATATAATACTAGACCCGAAATGACGTGGACTTTAAGAAGGTAGACCTTAAGACCTATACAGACAATAAATATTAAACTGCTGTGGCAAATGACCGTCCTCCACCAGTATTTAATTTCAGTTTGTCAGGAAAATGTGAAGTTGTACACTTTTTCAAGGTATTTTTCTTTTGTTTATGATAGAGAATTAAAAGTTGTCTTTGTATCAACCCAGTATCACTGTGACTCAAGCACAGTTCCCCCCTGGAAGCCTATTTTGCCTGTGTCTGCCTTTTTCTATGGCTAGATTGTGGTCAGTGGACATGAATTGTTTAGTCTGGTCTGTATCTCTTACAGTAAAGATATGGTCCTATTTTTCCAGATCATATTAGGAATTAAAAAACATATGTACATTTTATATTTAGTTTTGTTCAAATGCTAAAATATCTTTTTGTGTGTGATTTGGTTTATTTACTGGTCTGAAGAAACTTCTGGAGTTTGCCTTTTTATCCCTGCAGACATATTTTGATATTCTTCTTTAAACTTTTGGCAATAGGTATCATAACACTATTTAATTTTTGTACTATACAAAAATTTACGCTCAACTCTGACATGAATGTCTTTAAAATCAGGCCAGAAAGCCAGTCAAAGCTTAATGAAGTGCTGAATATTAAATAACCAATGTAATTATTTTTCAGAAATATACCTTGCTGCCCGAAACTCTCTGGTTTATAATGTGGTTAAAAATACAGCAAACCCAGAAGCCCTGTCCAGTATGCACACTGTCTCTCATGCCACCTACTGGTCACCAGCACACAGGGAATCAGATGCTGTCTTGCAAGCATGGTTGTGTGACTGAGATCATTATCAGACTATATAATTATTCCCATAAATTATAGTATAATTACAAAAAGACCATTGAGCCTTTTCTTGGTGATCCAGGGTGTGCTGAAAATCTGATCTACCCCTTATGTCCTTCCCACATTAAACACATTATTTTAATAATTTAGTTTGGGGCAAGATTATGGGTTAGTCCTGCCTCACAAGCTATCAAACATTGTGGCAGAACATGATGGGTATTAAATGCCTGATAAATGCCCCACAGTGTTGTAATATTGAAGATGAAGATGTTTAGAAGAGCGGCAGCCCTGTTCTACTTATGCTGCTGTCTGTCTGATAATAAACTAATTTACAAAAATAAATAAATAAATCCTTATTTATTGACAAAAGATTCATTTATTTGTTTGTTTGTTTGTTTGTTTGTTTGTTTATGGGTAAAAGAACCACTGCAGGTTTCTAAAGTGCTAGAGAAGAAGCTCCTTTCAGGTTTTTATTTATTTGTTTGTTTGTATGTATGTATGTGTGTGTGTATTTATTGTCCATATAATGGAAGTCAGTTATGACTGAAACTATTTGCTTCACAACGTTCTTCAAAATATCTTCTTTTGTGTTCTGCAGAAGAATTCATACAGGTTTGGAAAGACACGAGGGTGAGTACATGATAACAGAATTTTCTTTTTTGGAGTGATAAATCCCTTTAATGTTTTAATCTCTATAAAAAGATCTGCATTTCACTTCTGCTTTTGCTTGTGCTTGAAACTTGTTTTGTATACTGCAAATACTGTTGAATGCTGAAAAATCGTTTGCGATTTTCCTCATTTGAACGTTGAATAAAACAGACCGAAAGAGTAAAAAAATAATACAAAGACAATAAATGTGCATATGCTGTTTTTCTACTTTGTTGTCCTCACTGGTCAGGATCTGACATAAAAAAAAAAAAATGAACCAACTAACTAAGTAAATAAATAAAGAACCCGGCTATGCTTTCCTAAAGCTGTCAAAATAAAAGAGCCAGGATTGAATTGAATTGTGATTGGCCTGCCTGTAAAAATCATACACCCTGATAGTAATTAAGCAAGAGGGCGATCTGACTTTTTGCGGTTGGGGAAGAGTCTTAAAAAAGGCTCAGCTCTTGTAAACAGCATCAGAGGGAGCTCATTCAGACCGACCTGCATCATTCACATGCCACTTATTACTCGTTCCCCAACCGTTAAGCCTTCTCTCCGTGTTGTAAAAAAAGGTGTGCACCAGCGTGCAGTAAAGAAATCTGCAATAAACCGCCTTGACTGGAACTACACAAGAGCCCGATCTTTAACTCCACCGACTCAGAGTCCTTCAGCAGCCTCTTGAATGTCATGGGGAATGTGAGATATTTTAACAGGGCTTGAGCTGGTGCGCTGGGTGCAAAGAGATGATCTTAACCCTTAGGAGACAAACATGCATCTGAGATTACATTGCACAGATTAGCCTGGAGCTTCTGTTTAACAACTGTTCATGCTGTAATTGAAGGCTATGACGACAGATTATCTCCGTAGAACTAGCTTCTAATCCACATAACTGAGCTACTGGCCAAACCTTGCGCATCAAAATTTGGAAAAAAACAGTGCTATTGTAATGCTGAGTGATATGTTTAAAGGCCCTCCCATGAGTTAAAGCGTCTCTGTGCAAATTTCCACGCACCACCCAGGCGCAACTCACCCGTATTTGGGTGCGAGCGCCCCTTAACCAGGCGCAGACATCAAACGAGGGCTCATAAACAGGCCAGGTTTGTAGAGGCTGCAACCCAAGACATGGCTTTCATCGTTGGTACTATTCGGGGGGAACCCTGGGGGGTCTGGAAGGAGAGGGATGCTGGACACGGGAGTGGTTTTTATAGACAGGTACTGTAACCGGAGAGCACTGCTCCGGCCTGCTTCAGCGTCACCCGCTTTCTTTACAGACAGGCAGCTGGCCATAACCAGTGCCTGCCTCTGGGCATCACGTCCCACCACCCTCTGCTCACTTCCTCCCTCGTCCACGCACTCACTGTCCCTTGGCTTGAGAAAAGCAGGGAGAGATGGTGGTTTTGGCCAACAGACCGATATACAGTGTGTGTGTGTTGGTGTATTTTTCCAAAAATGCAAATAACACAAGGCATGTATTCTAGTTTTGAGTTCTTGAAATTTAAGGTCTATGCAGAACAAACCATGATCACTTTCAAGAAGAGCTTTTAAGCTCCTTAATTTCACTTTCCCTTAGTTTTCTGAGATTTTAGTGAAACAATGGGGCTTAAGACGCACACAGCCCAGTTTTGCCTATAGGCATTTCTTGGAAAGATGCACCCTTTGGTAAAAAAAAAAAAAAAAAAAAAATTTGTAGTGCATAGTAACGAATGCATTAAAAAAATACATTAAAAACAGTAATGCTGTGAAATGTTATTACTCTTTTCTATTTTATAATTTATTCCTGTGATGTCAAAGCTGAATCTTCAGCAGAATTACTCTAGTCAGTGTCACATGATCTTTCAGAAATCATTCTAATATTCTGATTTCTCTTTATTATCGCAGTTGAAAACGGTTGTGCCATATAATATTTTTGTGTAAACCGTAATACTTTTTTTCAGGATTTATTTGAAACTGAAATCTTGTAACATTATGTATGTCTGTATTGTAGTTTTTGATCAGTTCAATCCATCCTTGCTAAATAAAAATATAAAATTTATTTAGAAAAAAAATTTAATGTTTGCTATAATTATTCTTTTCTTTTCAAGCCTTTCTGGGGATCTGGAATGAATATTTGCATGTCTCTTTAGTGTTTTAGCTATGTTTGTACTGTCCCTATACATGTAAACTCATAATGATATTAATAATAAATATAGTAAAACACAAAATTTCACACTTTTATGAAACTTGTTATAAAAACCAATCAGACATAATTTTATATTGTTATAAATTATAATAAACTAGTTCTAAAAAGAGGGTTTGTTGTTGGTTTATTTAGGAGGCAATGCTGTCCCCTGGATCAAGAGCTGAATGGAAAACACAAGGCCTTAAAAAACATAAAACATCTACATCTATAAAAATGGATCTGTTTGATGTTTGTTGATCTTTAGGACCTATATGGCAAATGGGACTTTCTTATCTCCAAAAGAAAAGGATGAATACGCAGGTCCTATTTTGCATTCAGCTTAGTGAGCAAACATTAGATGCATTTATTAACAAAAGCTGGTGCCACTGTCGTTTATTCTTTAACTTGCCTCATCACATTGTCTGCTAGAGATGGCAATAAAGATTCACTCATGTTTACTATACAGAGTAAAAGTAAATGTTATCAGCAGTTTAAAACCTTTATTCGTCTGCTGTAATGATTTTATTTTTATTTTTTTGCTTTTAGGATTTAAAAAAAGAAATAAATAAATATATAAGTCATTTTTGTTCTGTTTTGTTAAAATATATATATATATATATATATATATATATATATATATATATTAACAAAACAGAACAAAAACGACTTTTACACAAAGCTTAATCTTGTTCCAATCATGTTTATGAATTCACTACTTCTACATCATAGTCCTATTTTTAATTAGTTCTATTTGTGTGTAATATTTTTATACAGTAGGATTATAAAAACTTTATATACTCTGCAAAGCATGCCTATTTATTTATTATAAATATTTTAAACCATCTAATTTTTTTTATCTGTATTACAAAATGCAATTGTAATGCATGTTAGAGCAATGGATTAATAAAACGATAGCAGTGTAGTAGTCAACATTTGAGACTCTAAGTAACACCACAGGGGGCAGCATTGAGTAACTAAAAATTGTTCAAAAAAGCTCTGTTATGATGGTACACCTGGTCAGCACTGGCCTTAGTGTGCAAACG
This sequence comes from Poropuntius huangchuchieni, assembly GCA_004124795.1. Taxonomy (NCBI): domain Eukaryota; kingdom Metazoa; phylum Chordata; class Actinopteri; order Cypriniformes; family Cyprinidae; genus Poropuntius; species Poropuntius huangchuchieni. Next base: position 8,707 of record SCHK01320569.1, read on the forward strand.
TGACTGCAAATGAAGAAAACCGTAAAGGAAGGAAGATGAGATCATGAGCAGTATTTGAGTGGAGCATCCTTAAACTGATAGCAATACTTGATGAAATACTGTACTTGTATATCCATCCTATGGCGATTAATGAGTTTCCATGCTAACAATAGACCAATGAATGTTGAATGGCAGCCAGCTTGAAACCATCTCATCTTGTCTCCAGGAGCAAGGTGGCCATTTTCTCGTCGTCTTCTTCTTCTGAGTGAGACCTATAAATCAATACTCAGCCCGCACCTTCCCTCCTCCTTCCCAGTGCTTTCAATTAATCCAAATGATTTCTACAGGAAATCCGAAGGGCCAATCAATTCACCTGCACATTTCAATACTCTGCCCAATCCGTCCGTGGCTCGTGCACGCCTCCATTGCTCTTGTAAAAACATTATTAATTGCTGCTCCAGCGAGCCATCCATCTTCCACGACCTCGGCAAGGGGGCCAAGCAGGCAGTACGCAGCCCAGGAGTGTAATAATACTTTGAATGACTGCTCGGGCTCTTCACATCCCTCTCAGCCCATTAAAAAAACAGCAGCAGCTCCTCGGGAAAGCACTTGCTCACTGCGCTGACAGGGATGAAGCTGATGTCTGAGAGAAAAGGTTTGTGGGGGATGGTTGTGGAGAGAATCAAGGCATTTGTTCTATTGATTATGTGATCTTTGTGTATCGTTATTATTGTGCTGTTATGGAGTGGCTAAATATTTTCTGAACGCAGCAGTCGGGAGGTTTGAAGCTGCTGGATGTCCAACAAACCTGTCACATGAGTCCTGCATTAGATATTCGTTCACGCTAGTGAGTGTATCTAATGTTCAGATGTCCGTGTGTGTGTGTGTGTGTGTGTGTGTGTGTGAATGTTTAACATCAAAAGGACGGGATGAGTCTTATTTACAAGAAGCCGTAACCAAGCGTTTCCCTCCCCCATCTGTCTCTTTTTCTCTCTCCCTCTCTGGCCAGAAATGAGCAGCTGGTCTGTGGGCTCAAAAGGTTTTCTTTTTTTGCTGAAGCCAAAAAAACCACAGACACACACGCACACACTCAGAGCTAGCCATTGTCTATACTGTTATCCATAAGGAGAGATACAACAACATCATAAATCTGATCTAGCAAAACAAATCTGTGTAAGCTTCTCTTGCTGCAAGTCCAACAAATAAGATGTAATGTATCCCACATCTGTGTGGAAGTACAGCACTTTCATTCTTTTTCTAAAGATATAAAGGCCTCTTCATTCACATTAAGTTCTTTTTGGTATCACAAAGCACAGACACATGAGATGCTGACTCTTTATTAGTGTGCCATGTTTGAGCAGATTTTTAAAATTTGAATTAGAATTTAGGTAGCAAACAATATTTCTATTTAAATAAAAATTAAACAGCAGTTTTATTTAACCTGTGGCAAGGCAACGAAGTTATAGCGAGAAATGAGAAACAGGAAGTGTCTAATAACTACTTTGTACAACACTTTGTCTGATTCTGATCTTAAATTGCTATTTAAATTTGAATGTGTAAGGTAGTAGAAATTAATAAATTCATGTAATTGTAATTTTTTAACTAGAAAGGTAGAATTATAGATGCTGTCAATGATAGAAGCTAGGGGAATGGGGTCACAAAACAACTACATTTCCCATAATGCACTGCATGTGTAAATTCCAATTCAACTTCCTGTGGATATTCTAATTCACACTCATGAAATAAAAGGTGACCAACTTTGGATTTCGCACAACTCTGCTGTCTGCTAACAGTATGAAAATGATTCAAGTGAAATATGCTCTCATTTTTAAAATATGGATTATATAGGCTATGCAATTTATATATGAGTAAATTAAGTCAAGGAATAAAAATGACTGGGGATTTTTTTTAAATAAAACCTTAGCAGTCACAATCCTCTCAGTCACAATTCCTTTGTCATGTGACATGTACGTGTTACAGTATAAGATTCACGTGACTAGCTGAGACTTGTGCTAAAATTAGCCCATGCATCTCTCCGTCACCATCTACTCGGTCATAATGATTTGCCTCCCATATACTATCTTCAGTATCGACAGTTTGTCCCATGAAGATGATTCATGGACATGATTTGATGCGCTAAGAGCTGGCTCAATGCAGCAGATGTAGTGATCAACCCTACATGCTCACTGTGCGTGTTAAAGGATGGTTCGCACATATAGTGGCACGCAGAGAACATTGTGAGGGCTGTGCCGATCAATTAGCACACTGGCTCGTTTGTCAAGTTTGAGGCCGGGAAATAAGCCTAGCTGGCCTGTTAAGAGCCTATTGATTTTACACTGCCTACAGTCAGAGGATACGGAGGATAGTGTAAGAGGCAGAACGTATGTGTCGTGTGAAGTAGCATTTGCAGCAGATTTGTGACCAGTTTTGCAATTTATGTGACAAACAATGGAGTGTAAAAGTACTAAGTAGTGCTGGTCATAGATTAGCACAAAACTGAAACGTGTGAAAAGTTCAATAACTGTCACAGTCAAATTATAATTTACAAAAATAATGATTTCAATATACGAGGTGTCTACAACTTCAGGCAGGTATAACATTGCTTTTACTGATTTAAAAATAAAAAATAAAAAATTCAAATCTGTTTTTCAATTCATGGGTATGACATACTGTGTACATTAACACGCCCACTTTACACATAGCACTGCCTACTCCTTTGTGCCAACAACATCTTGTTTCTATAACAACCACAATCCATCTGTGCCTTGTGCTTACCAAGTGTGATATCACGAACCGAGTGTGATATCATTTGACCTTTGACCTTATAGTGCAAATTTCTCACTCCCCAAATGTTCAACTGTAACTACTGATGCACCCTCATGTAATGATTTTCTTATCTGAGATGTGAGTTCATAGTCACAGAGAGTGTCTTTATCCCAAGCATTTTTCCCTTTCTTAAGTATATTTATCTTATTTTAAGGGGTTTGGAAATTTAAAAACTGGATTACATATTATGACGTATTTTCATAGTTTTTATCTTGAATGTAAGTGGAAAACCTGTTTTGGCCATTTTTTCACTTGACTTTAAATAAAAAGAAAAAAACTGTTGAATCTGACAGGCCAGTAAAACAACATACAGTTCTTTTAAAGACGTATTCTAACATTAATTTATCTAACAAAAATGAACGCAGTTTCACTTCTTGTGTAATTATATACATTAAGAAAGTTTCTTTAAAAGGAAAGCTAACATACTGTATAGTGAAATAGTGAAACATTTTTTCAAATCTTCTATTCTTTTTCACTTAAATTTAAATTTATATACTTAAAGTTATATGCATATTATAGGTCTACAAGATCAGTTATGTGGAAATTATTGCTTTCACCATACATTCCTAAAAAAACGTCTTTATTGGCATCAGTGAAGAACGTTTAACATCCATGGAAGCTTTCTATTGCACAAAAGGTTCTTTAGATTATTAAAATGTTCTTCACACTAATAAAAAAAGTTCCTTTTAGAATTTTTCACTGAAAGGTTCTTTGGGAAGCCAAAAAGCAAAAACCCCATTTCAGAACCTTTTTTTTTTATTTTTTTTATTTAATTTTTATTTTATTTTATTTTGTATGTGTATGTGTTTTTATATTGAATGATCCTGTTTATGTTTTATATTCAAATGAGTAAAAAAAAAGAAAAAAAAAAAGGGGTCACTCGTTCAAGATGATGCATAGGAAAATTTTCTTAATTATGAAAAAACAATGACGTATGCCATAAAATATGAATATTCTTTGTATGGTAAGTATTTCATGTGTGCATGCAGCTCCATTTGCTGTTCAACAAAAGTGTTCAGCAAGAGCCTCTTAAACTCCACAGCTCCATATGAATTACTGTCAGGGTGGGCTGAAGGGAATCTGACACCCCAAGCTGGCACACCTTTTGGTGTTCACCGGAATGTCCTGTTAGTGTCAGCTGTCAGTCATTTATAAACAGATCCATAAAAATGTAGTCATATGCAAACTCATTAACATGCCATGTGCACATGATAGTTCATTAGATTTTTGCGTTATTGCTATCATTAATCTTATAAAATGAGCACCGAAACCTTGATTAATGTTTTTATGACAAAAAAAACCCAGGGATTTAGTACCTTCCGGAAGGACAAAATTGTTATAAATAGAGTCTGTGATCTCAGTAACTCCCCCTTCTGAGAGAAATTCTGCAATGTCTTTGTTTAGTGTCACATCAAAGGCTTTTTATGCCCACATTGTTTTAGCAATCTACATGTGTGAAAAACAGCTAGAATTATCGCTTGGAAATGTTTAGGCCTCCATGGTGCTGTACTTTTTTGAGCCTAGCAAATTTACTCAAAAATAATAGGATATTACAGTGGCGCCCCTTACTGGCAGAAACAAGGAAATGAAAAAAATTGATAAAAAAAAAAAAAGTATAATATTTTCAAACTTCCTGACATAGTGATCTGCAAGAGGATGCAAAAGTATGTAAAAGTTTTTTGTGTGTGTTGTTGTTTTTCAAAATCTATTATTAGATATGAAAAGTCAAATTATTAAGTGTTTGGTTTTTAAAAATGCTAAAATGTAAAAGTTTTTTCATTTTCATTCTGATTTTTAAAAACTTGTCAGAGATTATTCATGATTATTTTATTCCAGATAATACTTCAATAACAGATCTTTGTGCAATGACAATTATTTTTAGCCAACTCTTTTTATATAGAAAAAAACAGCTTAATGTAATATATAAACTTATAAATAATATAATATAATATAACAGTAAGGGCAATACATTTAAAGGTTCTTGGCATTGAAAAGTTTGAAAGCCCCTGCAACATATATCATATCCATAATCAGTATATATGATAATATTTTCTTGGTTTAGCGTTCTAAAATAAACCAACACAGGGGTCCTGCTCACATACTTTTTCCATTTCAGCAATGTATAGGTAAACTCATTGCTATGTTTGTTGATAAAGCACTTGATATATGTGAAGTGTGTAATTACAATTACTACGGATGTCACTCTGAATGTGCCCAGTGGCAGATCTTGAACATAACTCCATGTCTGTGCTTCAGTTGTGGCTCTTTGTGGAAAACCTTGCCAGCTTTAGCTTGTAAAGACCCGTAATTTATTGCCCCTGTCATCTGTAAAACTTATCAAATCTACCTCCTGCTGAGAGAGAGCGTCTAAACTCTTAGAAAGGGTCTGTTTCTTGAATATTCAGAAAATACTTTCATGAAGAACTGCAGCATTTTCCTCAACAAATATATTTATTGCTTCAAATTCAATTTCCAGTTTAGCTCAACAGGAAAAATGAATTACTCATTTACAACATTAAAAGGGGTTTCATTTCTGTGCGCACATAAAATTAAGGCTTTTATGAAACAACCCTTTCTGTTTAAAACCTCAGGCAAAATCCGTCTAGAATCTTTCATTTTATCTCACGCTGTACACCTTTGATGAATTGCGGACTACATCTAATTTCTTTGAAGTATGCTAAAAATCTGTGGAAGCTTTGGATGAATTATTGTGCAGTGAAACACATTTACTTGAAGGATGTGTTCTGCTTCATTTTCTGTTGAATCAGTGACACAAGGGCTACATTGTGAGACTATTCTGGTTATTAACATTTTGAGAACAAACAGGCATATAATGAAAATCTGGAGAAAAAAACAAATTGGTATAACCCGCCAACTGAAATGAGTGACAGCAGTAAAACAAAAATGTAGCTTTTTATATGCAAAAAACATGCATGAACAGCCTATCTATGCATTAATGATTTAGATATTACTGCAGAGATTTGATCACATATTTATTCTCATAGGTCAGTCATTCATTCATCATCATAAATAAGCTCTAATGCAGAAACAAAAACATGTTTCTGAAGGCAGGTTTCCAAAAATTCACAATTCAGCCTTTGGAGCGTCATACTGTGGTTTCAAACATAGATACAGGCACCAGATGAAAAAAGTTAGGAGAACAGTTTTTGTTTTCTTTTCCAACTGGGGGTTTAGGGGCAGAGAGGAAAGATTTCGATTTGATTTATCATGCCCATAATCCATAAAAGGTCTTGTTCAGACAGGCAGTTAAAATGATATAGACACACAGGTGAGTATAAAGGAAACTTATATAGAGAAAGGTGAAGTTCACACCATACAAAGGTATGCAAGTCTCAACCACTAAAAGAAGCTGTCAGATATACTGCACATCACATGAATGGAATAAGACACAAACGCATGGCACATATAGAGGGCATAGCCAGCTTATATTTTAATCTTTCTCAGCGAACTGTAATAGAATACGCTCACGTAACAGAATATATCTATAAATTACACAAAGTGTAGCCTATTATTTAATTTATAATTGGAGCCTCTCCAAGTTATTAAGTAGATTGTGATTGAATATTGCTAAAATGCAAATATTTGACAGTTGTCAGAAGTTAATGTTGTTTACAAATCCTTTCCCAGCTAACAGGGAACGTTCTCAAAACTTTGGCTAATGTTCTGGCAAGGTTCGCTCGAAGTTATGACCATTAAAGAAAGTTCATTCAGTGTTATCTGATCTTTAATAATGCTCTCAAAACATTAGCACAAAAACTTTATTTATACATCGTTCGTGGAACTTTTTTTTTTTTTCCTGAAATGTTTTAGTTGGAGGTTTGGTAACATTTTTTAATGTAACTAGCCTACTTGTTTCAGAATGTTCACAGAACATTCAAAAATAACATTTCCATAATGTTTGCAAAACTATAAGATGGAATGTTTTCTTAATGTTTGCATAACCAAGAGAAAACGTTCATAAAAAAACTGGATATTTTTTGAATGTTCAGAGAACATTCAGAAATAACGTTCTCATAACCTGATGTGAACGTTACAGAAAACGTTATTGGAACATATTTAAGCAGCTGATAGCAATATTACAAAACAGTCTGAATTGTTCCTACCTGTATGAATATATAGGCCTAACCCTTCTCCTGTAGGCCAGTGCTAAATGATGAAAAACAGAGAACATATTAGCCACTCTAATTAACTAATAATTTATATTAAAGTATTAGGCTGTATGACATTTTATTATTTTGTTGTAAAATATGCATTACACATTGCCCGTGTTGGGCAAACTTGGCCCTTCCACTACATTTTCCTGCAGAGATTTGATCCAACCCTATAAAGTCACCTGCCTGTAGCCTTCTAGTAATCTTGAAGACAGTGAATAGCTGGTGTTTGATTAGGGTTGGATCAAATCTCTGCAGGAAAATGTAGTGGAAGGGCCAAGTTTGCCCAACACTGATTAGATCCCGTATAGAAATATGAATTTACATATTCATACATACTGTTTGAATTAGCACCAACCTCCTTTAGATTTTAACAGGTGTCACGAATTGGGCATTGATTGTACTTACTACTCGACTAGGTTACAAACTGAAAAGACATGGATACTGCCTGCTGAAATTTCAAAAAAGTTTAAGGCAAAAATCGAAGTATTATTTAGTTAATATAAAACACGTCCGCAAACATTTTTAACACTATTAAACAAGCAAAACCTCCCAAGTTATTATCCCTGCTCTTCCCTGATACCCACTCTTAATCTGCCTCAGATTAGAGCATAGCTCGCCCTCTACAGATATCCAGCAGCTATTGCAATTCAGTTCTTCTTCTACTGCTTGGTTTTTAACAGCGCCTGGTAACCAACGTAAAGAGGTGTATTACCGCCACCTTCTGCTCCGGAGTGTGGAAGTCACCCCGTCCTTTAAAATCTACAAGGAGGATAGAGATCTTTAAGAT
>SCHK01320621.1:0-17075 GCA_004124795.1 Poropuntius huangchuchieni
ATTGTTTTGGATCGCTATAGTTCGCGTTACGGTAGCCTATCAGTCCACTGCGTCTGTCATACTGAGACTAGATGCAAACACCTCCCTCATCCGATTGCAATCCAATGACAAGGACACACATTTTGAAAGACAAGACAGTTAACTCAGCCTATAGGATGTATTTTGAATGTCCGGCAGTCCTCAAATAACATTATAGTTCCGTCTCGCCTCGTTGACGAAAACGCGGCATAAATTTCGTCATAGTTTTTATCATCAGATATTATTTTTAGCTCGTCGTCACGTCTTAGTCACAGAAAAAATGTTCGTCGACTAATATATTTAGTCATCGTCTTCGTCGACGAAATTAACACTGAGCTGAAGTGTTTATTTTTTCATTTGGTGATACATCTTAGTTTCTTTCATTACAAAGTTTTGTACAAATGCTGGTGTCACACCCAAAGACATCAAGCCATCGATTCTGTTATTTACTTTTTGACTCTGCGCTGCTGTATCATTGGAATCTTTAACATTCCCAGAATAGAGGCCAAACTATAATAATTATAGCTCCATAATAAGTCATCCCGAGGTTTGAATGGTGTTTACACAGTTGCCAGGCTGACCTATTCAAGACTTAGCCTGTTATCCAACTTCATCTAAAAGCACCCACGCCCATTCATACTGCAGACAGAAATGGAGACTTATGTCATTTCCTGTTCTCTACCGAGCTCTCTGGATGCCGTGTGTGTCTGAGGGGGGGTTGGTGTATGGGTATTTACATGCATTTTATGCATGCATCTGTGTCTCTTTAATATGTTGTTGGGACTACAGATTTTCACTCTCAGCTGGAGGAAATTTTAGATGTAATTTTATCTTCCTCCAGTGCAGCAGGGCTGAATCAATTAAACTCCATTTATCATTATTCTTCTCCGCATAGATGCCTTAACTGCAACCCTATATCTGCCCTCTTTCTCTGTGTCTTCATCTGTCTTGATCTGCTCAGTTTTTGTGTTGCGTGTGTGTGCACCTTTTTTATGGTTTGTGTGTGTGCAACTTAGCTGGTGCTGTTAGATTGAACCCTTTTATTTACCGCGACTATAATTATACATAGACCCATCATCCTTTTCCAGCACACTAGCAGCACAGCGTTGAGGTGAAGCAGAGGCCATTCACATGCCTGGCTCAGCTCCCCTGTGTTGACATCAGTGAAGAAGACAGAAGGTGTAAAGCAAAGAAAAATGTCATCTGTCATCTTTTAGACAATCACCTTGGTTAGAAGCTCTGTGCTCTGTGTTGGTAAACTGAAAGAAAACCTCTCGAAATTGCTGAGATCCCTGGCAATGAAGACCTTGGCACAAAAGAACATTCGCTTTGTTTACTGTTTATTATAATTATGGTTTCAGCATGTTTCTGCCTGTTGCCATGGTGATAAATCCCAAGTGCTTTTAAAGGGCAGATGATTTGGCTCTCCCATTGGCTAAAGTAGAGGTACAATATAAGTCAATTGTTACATTAAGGCCTAGTGTAACAACAAATCTATATGCAGTTACATTTACCTAAATACTTACTTTGGGTGTCAACTACATGTTACAAATGGTAATGATTTAAAGTCAAGTTTTAAAGAAGTCTGTTACGTAATATTGTAAAAAATGATTGTAGTTATTAAATAAACTGTTTTTATTTAGTGTATTTTTCAAAAATCATATTTTCCTATGATGGCAAAGTTGAATTTTCAGCAGCCTTTACAAAACACAATAACAACAACAAAAAAAATAGCTGTAGGAGTGGATATTATTGTATGATAGTTTTTATTTTCATATCATTGAACAAAAAGATCCATTCCACTGCAATACATTTTGCAGTCACATTGGCCAATCTGTTTACGATTTAGTGGTTAAAAATAGTTTAGTTTTGATAAATTCATCTTGACTCTGGAGACCCCTGCATTCTGTCTCTATATGTATATATAAAAAAATCCTGTGTGAACAGATTCTTACTGATTTTCTGCTGCTTTCTTTTAGAAAGTGTGGTTTGGCGAGGTGTGTTGTTTCAGCAGCTGGGTGTAGACTGACTGCTGTCTTGCGAAACTTTGTGTTTCGGTGATACTTCAAGCTTGAATTTAACCATTCCTCGTTGTCGAAATCAAATATGCTTCAGGAGGCATTATTAAATGTTAATTTGTATTGCATCAGAATTAATTGTACTAAATTAGCGTGTTAAATGAGCACTCCAAAATACTTCATAATTACGACAGAGACCATAAATGTTAGTTATTTCTCAATGTATTATAATTATGATTAATAATGCGGATTAATATAATGTACATTATTTTGTGTAGGGCTACTACCTGTCATCTTTATGTGGGAAAGACGTCCAAAACAAGCGGAGAACTGTGTAGAAGAATTGCAGCCCTAGATTTAGTTCAGTGTATGATTTCACTTGTATGTGTGTTTCAGTCTTTGTATAAATGAGAGCTTGTGTAAGTTTGTGCAGGTGGGCATTGTGCCAGCCAGCAGATGTGCTCTCTTTTCATGGCAACAGCACACAGACATTCATCACATGATTATTCCTTACCATGTGCTCAGCAGATGGAGTATAGCAGTGCTAAAACTTTTAAGAGCTTTGTTGCAACAGGTTCGAAGTACGCAATCGATAACAGTGAAAATGTGAAAGAGAGTGTTTTCCTGACTGTGTCTTATCCTACATTTCTCTCAGTTCATCAGAGAAGAGTTAAAGAAACAGGGCTTGGAGTAAAGGAGGGCGGTTTCTGTGCTAAATCTCCTCCATTCCCCTCTCTCTGAATACCAGCTGAGAGGGATTGAATAAGGCAGAGTGTGTGTCGGAGCGTGATGTCTTTTTGTTCTCTCTCCAGCTCTGTCATTGCGTGTTGTCATGATAATCAAGGCGGATGGAGGCAGCAGTGGGGTGGATGGAGGAAGTGTTGGTCTGTTATATAGCGTTATATGACACGAGGGCTTAAGCTTATAATAATCAGCTGACTGTCATGTTGTTCCACCTGTATTATTTGTGGTGTTTGAAGATAAGCATCACTATTATTATTGCCCATACTGAGAGTTAGGGGTTTAAACAAACTAACCCTACTGCTTGTGCTAAGGACTTAAAAAATAACTCATACTTTAGAGTTTGTTGTGGAGAGGTATGATATTTCTTTTGCTAAGTAATCAGGCTTTTGATTTTTGCCTGATGAACAATAAAATGGTTATGAAAAATGCCATAGACAGTAAGATGCCACACATAACTCAATAGGCATAAATTAGCATCAGCCTAGGAACCACTCACACAGGAATAATCTTTTGCATACTGAATGCAAAACCTACTGAATTCTTCTTCAGAAAAAATCTTTCATTGTACTGAACAACACCTCCAAAGTATACCTTGTTGTACCCAATCTTTTACTACTCTCTTTCATACTTTTCCAATCACTCTTCCGTCTGGATTTTTTAACCAGCTGCATTTCTAGTGCTACAATCACGAATATTCTTTTTAGATTTTTAAAAAATTCTTTTCTCAGCTGTTTAAAAGGTTTCTAACACAATTTGGATGTTTGTTACTGTGTATGACAGCTATATTGAGTGTGTTATTTTGGTTGTGCATGTTAATGTGTGTGAAAGGTGTTAACGTCTCTCACTGTGTAGGTGTTACGGACTCATGTGATGGTGCGCGTGGGTGGAGGTTGGGACACACTTGAGCATTACCTTGACAAACACGATCCCTGTCGCTGCGCCGCATTCGGTGAGATCACCACTTGTGTCACTTCCTGTCTCTGAGCTGTGAGACTTGCTGGAATTTTTCAACAATACTACAAGTGTTTCTCACATCTGATTGTTTACTTTTGTACAGTATCATAAAATCAAGTTATACGAGTTTTTGTTTCTAGTGTTTTATGAGGGTTAGTCCCTTCATTATTCAACACTAATAGCGTAATTCAGTCTGTCTTTGGGCTTTTACAATAGATTGGTAAAAGCTTCCTCAGTTCATATATTTATATATTGCCGTATTCTTATATAATCAAATATTGCCATACAACTTGCTAAAAAAACAAAAAAAAACAAACACCTTTGTTGGCCAAGGCTGTATTTATTTCAACGAAAATACAGTAAAACAGTACTATTGTAAAATATTATTACAATTCAAAGTTACTGTTTTCTACTTTAATATATTTTAAAATGTATTTTATTCCATTGATGGCAAAGCTGAATTGTCAACAGACATTACTGCTGACATGTAATTTATCATTAAAAAATTAATTAATTAATTAATAATAATAAAAAAATCTTACTGTCCCTAAACTTTTGAATGTCTTTTTCACTTTTTTTCCATTTACTTGTGTATTAGGTTTAAAAACACTTATGAAGTTGAAGTTCATCATTTTTTTTGTGAATATTAAAAGAGCTGAATGATGCCTTTCTTTGACCTCAACAGCTCACCGGTATCAGCAAGCTAAAGCGAGCGGCCAGGGTCCTCACAGTAAGAGCTCTAGCGCTCACTCCTCCCGCTCCACAAGCCCAGGACCCCACTGGCGCAATGAGGGCATAGCACCCTACAAAACCTCTGACAGGCGCTCTTTGGACCCTGTGATGGGTGCCACGGCACATTCCTCTCCATCGCGGCCTGGCAGGTCACACCATGCAGCTGTACCTGTGGAGATGGAGACTAACACAGGGCGGCCTACGACACTACTGCCTCGACCACCACGAGACAGATCAGAACCACGCCACTTTAATCCTCTCAGGTCAGTGCAGGTGTGTTTGGGTGTTAAGCAGTGTATGTGTGTGTGTGTGTGTACGTGTTTACAGCTCCTTGGAAAGTACCTAAAATAGAAAAGTACCCAAAATCACACTGGAATCAAAGACAACTACAAAATGAAAGTGAAAGTCAGCTCTTATTTATTTATTTTATTTATTCTTATGTAAGAAAATGTGCTTGGAATATAAGAAGTGTAAACATGACTGATCTTGTAAACACTACCTAAAACAATTCATACATTCTGTAAATATACATTTTAAGAAGGGACTTCGAAAGAAAGTATATATTTCATAAAATGTAAAAGTTATTTTTTTCCTAAGACATGCCAAAGCCAATGCATATTCCAGATAGAAAGAATTATGAATAATAAAAAAAAGAGAGAAAAAAATTAAGAAGAAACATAATTCACAGAATCACTATGTGCATGCATGGATATGGAGAGAATGCAATCCTTATATGGGAAGAATTGAAGCTTGAAGCGTTATGGCTGGACACATGCATGATTGTGTGTTTGTACAGTTGTTTTGTCTGTGTAGATCCCTCAGGGTGTCTGCCATTTGCTCACACTGACCTAGTTAACTCAACACAAATTATAGCACTCTGCTTGAGCACTGTACCTTCACAATGAGCTGCATCTTAAGGCAACAGCGCACATGCACACAAACAAATACACACACACACACACAAACACGCAGATTATTGCAAGCAGATTTGAACTAATCCCAGGTGACATTGTCCTGACATCTATCCTCTTCTTGTCCAGTTTGTGACTCCCCCTTGTGTTAGAAAGGAATAATTACAGTTTTATAAGGAGACAATAACAGTGTTCTCTCTGCCTAATTACGCAAGTGATAACATGTTTTAGATAAATCTGTTTTTCCAGAGCAAATGGACAATTATTTTTATTTTTAACAACCGCCTGAAAATGAATGTTTAAACTTGACTATAAAAACTCAATGTTATGCATTACTGCACACTTAGAGTAGTGAACAAATAATTCCTAAACATCTTGAAGTTTCAAAAGGCGCTTCATTATTTCAATCAGATGGCATACTTGTACATCAGAGTGTGCAGTCAGGACATTGTATAACTGGACCATGAACAGCTTGCTGGTTTATCTTGGCTGTGTGCCTCAGTTTCCTTATAGGCTGACTAATGATGCAGGCCAAGCGTCAGAGCAGCACACTTTAACACTTGCACTCCCAGAGCTGCAGGTAAGGCAGACTGGATTACTGAAGATTAGGATAATCTCAACCCCCAGGTCCGTCACTGCAGAAACTGCTCAGAACATGGTTTATGCATCTTATATTACAGAACCAGACTGTCAGGGTGTGCATATTTCACTTTCTTGTCTAAATAAGAGTGTGGATTTGAATAAAATCAAATGAGGGCAGAATAGGGTGGCACTTTCACTGTATCTTGAGTGTTCTTAAGTGTATCTTATGATCTGGAAGTTCTACGTTTAAGAAATGATTTTAAAACAGTGATTTTATTTCATGTGCACAGTTTTTAGTGTTTTGTCTCAGTGTACACAAGCCTATCTTTAAGGTTAAAGGAAAGAGTGACGTTAGTTTTATTCTGAACTTGGTAGTAGTTCAAGAGTGTGTGTAAAGAAAGTGTGTCTGTGTGCACGTGTTTGATAATGCCAGAGGATGAGTAATCTCTCTCTCTCTCCATTCCTATTTGATGACTTTCTTTAATCCTAAAAAATGGCTCCTGAGGATACAGTTCCCTGCATGCTTGGTACAGATTCTCCATGTTGTCAAAAGCGAAAAGTATCACATATAATCATGAAGAAAAATGGAAATCACAGAAATTACGTTGATTAGTAATTCTAACCAAGATAACAAGAAAGATTTTTTAATAGATCAAAAGTAAAGCATTAAATTAATCAAAAGTGACAGTAAAGATTTTTATATGTTCACCAAAAATTATTTTAAATAAATGCTAAATGCTATGCAAAAATTCTCAAAACATGTGTTACTGTTTTCACAAAAACATTTAGCAATATGAGATATTATTTGAACACCAAACCAAATTCTCATTATGATTTCAGAAGGATCATGTGACATTGAAGACCTCAGTAAGTGGTCAGTAAAGTATATATTAAAATAGAAAACACATATTTAAACTGGTAATATTTTTTTTGCATTATTACTGTTTTTACTATATTTTTGATCAAATAAATGCAGCCTTGATAAGCATAAGAGACAATTTTCAGAAACATTAAAAAAAAAAGTGTGGTGTGTATGTGACACAAAATATGTCAAAAATATCAGACAGTAACATATTTTGAGAATTAGGTCTCATACATCCCAATATGTATCTTAATCTTTCTCTCTTAACTTTTACACACAGGAATAAGGAATCTCTTCTCTCGACTCGCAGGCTATCAGGAGATAGTGACTCCTCCACAGCCTCGTCTAAAGGTGGAGGAGGAAGCACAGGAGGAGGAGGACGCTTCTCTCTGGGTACACGGCATGCTCATGGAGACGATGTGGTTCTGCTGGTGAACCGTAAGGAAGGGAAACACGTTATTGAGCGTCCTGGAGCAGGAGCACAGATTCCAGCCCTGAGAACCCCTCAGAACCCCCGTGCCCGTAGTGCGTCCAGAGAGCGCCCTGCACCACAGTCCACCTCAATTCTGAAACCTAGTCCACCACAGGGCCCGGCAGAGGTACATCGAACACCCCGCCCAGAAAGAGGCAGATCACTGGGGCCTGAAGGTCCAAGGAAGCTACAGGCTCCACGCTCTCTCAGCCAGGGCAAGACTCCTAGAGGCCGATTGGGTGACGTCAGCCCTGGATCATCACCTCGCCGCAGAGACCCTCAGTCTCTTTCAGTAGATCGGAGAGAGGAACTGAGACCCAAGCACATGCCCGCAGTGTCCTCGAGAACAAGCGGAGCTTTGGCCAGGAGACAAGCATCTTCCTCAGCCTCTAACTCACCTGTGAAAAGCTGTGCCAGCGGAAGTCCTGCGAAAAAGGGCATGGTAACACCACGACCCCCTGCACCTCGGTCGCCTTCCACCGCGAGTCGAAAGTTGCTTCCCCCCGTCACACAGCCAGGGCGGCGCTCTCCGCATTCTTCTCCACGATCGAGTCATCACCACCCACCACGATCCCCTCGATCAGCGCACAATGCACGGTCCGCAGGGAGAGACCAGAAAAGTTGGGGAAATCCCTACAACCAGCAGCAGGAGACTCAGGAGGATAGTGGTGTTTTTAGTTTACACCTGCTGCCAAGTTTGGACCCTCAAAGGGAGCAAGACTTATATCGCAGCTTTGAGGCCGAGTTCCTGGCCAACACGCAACAAACCAAGGCTGTGCAGGGTAAAGCGCCCAATGGAAGGGAAATGAGGTCGCTACAGCTCCCTGTCTCACAACAAGGTTTAGCAGTGCTCCCAAACTCTTCAGGTGACACTAACGTTACAGACTCGGCTTACTCTTCTTCTAACTCTTCAACATCTTCTCTTAATGTCGGAGGTAAGGTGGGAGTCCTACCTGATTTGCGAGAGTCTAAACGGAATAATCCTCGCGCATGTGCACTCGAGGACCCTCCCGCCCTTCTCCATAGCCAGATTCGTGGAGGCCTCCCCAATGGAGGGCTCCTGGAGGGAGAGCGATGGGTTGGCAAAGGAGGAGGTCTTCGTAAGCTCCCCGCCATCTCCAGCTCCACAGAGGAAGGAGAGGCTTCAAATCCAGGCCTGTCGAGATCTGTATGCCTCTCCAAAGACATCAATGGGAGCCTCCCTTTGACGGAGGAGCCAATGGAGAGCCAGCAGGATGTAGAGGAATGGGCTGGGGTGGAGGGAGATGTACCACAAAGTACCAAACATAACTCGGACCTGCCATATGACAATGCTGACCTGCCACTTCCTGAGTCATTTCCCTCCCCTCCGCCACCTCTAGATGACTGTTCTTATCAGGACTCTTCCAGCGAGAGCTCCTCCATGTGCTTGAGTCTGAGTGAGCCTCCATCCGAAGGTTCCTGCACTCCTCCTCTACCGCTAGCCAATGGGGATACGGAAGACGCAGTCGTCCTCCGTTCCAAGAAAGGTCACAAGAAGGCAGAGAGGGTGCCCTCCATCTACAAGCTCAAACTGCAGCCGCGGATAAGACCCCGCACTGACAACAGACCCGAGAACAGTCCGTCGCGCATCCCTACGCCTGTACGATACAGGAATCACTGTCAGCAGTCTCCTGCCAATTCGTCTCCCCTCCAGACCCCACCACAGTCCCCACGTTTAAACAATCACCAACCCTCACACAAAGCTCTGCATCAGGCCTTTGCTGACCTCATCCAACCCCAGCAGCGTTCCCCAGCTATGGGCTCTAGAGAGTGTGCCTATTCTTCAGAGTCCAGCCTAGACAATGAGGCCTGGATGTAGTGAATGATGATGATGATGATGATGATGTACACAGTCAACTGACCTTCGCTCAGCATATACAGCTTTATAGTCAGATTAGAGCAAAAAAAAGCACATTTGTAAGACTAAGAGACAATGCACATCTGACTGTTGTGTACAACATGTAGCAGGATGCTGGAATCCTTACTGTCATTTCACTGGAGGCATAGAAGTGTCCTAATGTGGACTAAAGTAGAACATACAACACTATTCTTGACATCTTGGACCAACAAAGCCTGTTCTGAAGTAAATCTGAGAGCTACTGTACATGCACCACCTGAGCTATGTTTAATTTCGTACCTACGAGTCATTTTTCCGTCTTAGATTTGTTCTGTTTGAGAAAGGAAATGACTGCATTTCTCTTTAGGGATCTGTAGTTTTTAATGCCCTCATGACTTGTTTTTGAATTTATTACATGAGGACAAACTTTATTTGTCAATAGTGTTATTTGTTTTAATTTGGTGGAAAGAAGTGTAAAAATCTTATTTTAATCAGGGAATTGTAATATACGGAGTATACTGTATACTGGAGAATAAGATGGTAGAATCATTTTGGTGTAATTTTATGATAAATTTTAAGACAAAGGCCTAAATGATGTTTTGACCATACTTCTGTGTGGAATCCAAATTATCCAAATTGGAAATACAATTAAGTGGCTGTACTGTTGTTTTAGCCCTGGCTAAATAGGATGGCATATCAACTTGTTGAATCGGTGCTCTCATAAACATTTACGAGAGGACATAATTCACACATTATCTGTGCAGCATCACCTTGGCAGACAAACAATCCGTGCATTTGTTTATGTTCTGTAAAAACTAATACTGTTAATGTATAGGTTTATATGTAATATATGTTCATTTGCTTAATTGTGTGGTAGTGTAATGTAAATATAATTATTATTAATTGACTTTAATATTAATGTACAAAATGTATGCTGTTTATTTCAGTATGGTAATTCTGCCTTAGCTATGCAATGTTGCTATTGAATGTTGCCTTGACAAATTTTCTTGCCTTAAAGTAAGGATGAGAAGCTGTGTTTGTGAAGCAGAGATGAAGAGATGGTGTGTGTATGTATCTCGGTGGTTAAGTCTGAGTGTGTGAGAGAGAATGTCTGTTATATTGGATGGATTATGTGTTTTGGCCCATTGTTAACTGTGAGACAATTGCACATATTTAAGGTCACAGTGACAATAATATCCTGCTTTATGAGCGTGTTTCTCTGTTAAAGTAAATTGCTTGATTTATCTGCAAGTGCGAAATGAAGGACGTTTAATTAAAGATGGTGCCATATTAAACATCAATAGGATGTTTTCAAAATATGGAAATCACTAAAAACCATGTATAGAAATGGTAATCATTCAGGAAATCAGGCCCTTTTATTGTGAAAAGCCATATTGAGTCCAAAACTGTTCATGAAGTAGTGATATTTCCCACCGTCATCGTCAGCAGACAACATTTCTTTTAAAGCTTTATGGCGCCACCAAGTGGTTGATTTTTTTTAACGTTAAGCTGATTGTTACAGGCCATGTGTTGTGTGACTTGAAAGTATAAAATGAAAGTGCGACTTGAGTGGGTGATTATAAATTGCATTTTTTTTTTAAATCCTTCAAACATGTCTAATCTTGAATTGGTACTGTTAGACACCATTGCATAAAATAGGAGAAAACATTGACTCCACTTAAATGAACACTACACATATATTGGTTTGACATTGGATAGTTTATTTATATTAAATGATTAAGTTATTAAGCCTCGTTGATTGGATGTGGGTTAACTGTTTTATCATAAAGGGACAATGTTGTATGTTTCTAAATGAATGGATGAATTGTTTACTTTTGGTATGTTCTCTTTCGGAGGCTTTATAAAGTAGTGCCGTGTATTTATGAGCTCAAGTGTTTTATTGAGAGGTGTTCCGATGTTTGCTGTTTTAGTAAATCAAAAAGGGTCTGAAAATGTAAGGGAGATTTTATGGAAATGGATTTCAGTGTTTTTGCCTCAAGGACTGCAACCATACGATATTATTGTTAGCATGGCCGTTGACACTCCACAACACCTCTTCTATAAATGCTGCAATACAATGCATCCCTGCACATTGCTTTTATGTTCATTGCCATTTAAACGTCTGTGACACTTTAGGACAATGTTAAATTTCTCAAATAGGTATAAATAAGGACAGTAGAGCATTCTGCGTTCTTTCAAATTATATTAATGGTTGCTGTGCCTAATCTCACTTTAGTCAAACACCCATTTACACACACTACACATTCAGTAATCTTTACAGTATCTAATTATTAACTGCCATACATTTGTACAGTTAACTCATTTTGAGCTCCAGTTGTATTTATTATTATGTTCTGCTTTCCAAAAAAAAATAAAAAATTACAGAAAGATGTTTCTTTTCAGTGATGACATTCGTTACGCGTTTTTTAAAATCACATTTAGGCATTTTGACAAAATAATTTATTGCATGGATGGGTTCTGTTTTTCTTTATTCATTATTGACATCAGTACTACAAGAGTGTAGATTCACAGGTTTTATTTACTTGAGCGAACCCGTCTGATTTGCATTATGCAAATATGATGTTCGGATGTGATCTACAAAATGCATGTTGAATCTATGTCATGCTCTGGTTTCAGTAAATGAAAAGGCTGTTGGATGATTTGAAATCTGAATGTGTATTGATTTACTTTTAATTTCTGCAATTTGTTTGGCTGATTGTTTTTCTTTAATGTTGACAATGAAATGTAAGGTCTTGACATTGTGGAATTTGTCTGTGTTGAATAGCAATATTGCAAGACCAACATTCCACTGTTCCTTGAAAACCAATTGCTGTTTATTTAATTCTTGTAATAAAAATGTTTTGGATGAAATTCTTGGCATTTCTTCTTTATTCTTTAGATAAACATATGATGGCTACAATGACCTATTATAATAGTATTTTAATAATATATATTAAAAATAATTGAGGGAAAGATTCAAAAATTTAGTAGAAGAAAAATAATGACAAACAATAGTCGATGTAGCATTAGAAAATGTATAGCCTATTATATATAATTTATATATATTTATAAAACATTCATTGACAATGATTTTGTTGTGATATAGTTATGTGAGGATACAACACTTAATAACCTATAGAAAGTTTTGCTACTTCCAATAGAATATAAATTGCAAATTAGGTAGCTTATGCTGTAATTTATGCTGACATAACAATAACATAAAATCTGAATCCAAACTGAAAACCAAAGAATATTTTACTGTAACCTTAGTGCATTCAACAGTGTGTAACATGAGACTGAAAACTCCCCTAAATGAAGGCGGAAGACGGAAGTGTGAATCATATGATGACAAAACATGTAAGGTGGGAGGGAAGGAAGAAGGCCGACTTGTACACACTCACTCTTCACTTCGGTAAGGAGCATTTCTCGGTTTAACTGAGGTACTGTGCCTCATTTCCACTTATCTATGGCTTTGTGCGCTGCGTGGTTGGACAGTAATACAGTCCGTTAGATTAAAGGCTTAACTGTGCGCTCCCATAAGCCCTGATTAAGAAGGTCATGAAGCTTTAGCCGTTAGCATTCAGCTAGCACACCATCGACTATCTACATCTCCGCGAGCAGGTTCATTCATCCGCCAAAAATGGAGTGGGCAAGTCAGCTATGTGTGAGTGAAGGTCCAGTTCGCTTTTAGGATTAGAAGAAAGACCCGTGGATAATTCTGAATTAAAAAATTGTTTACAAATGTCGAATTCGGGGCGTAATAAATGGGTTTTGCTAGTTAGCTCTGTGAGTTTACCTAGTGAGGCTGTCACCTGCTGCAGTCACCGCTGCGCCACGTATATATTTAACCAGTTGTTGCAGATGTTACGATTGTTGGTAACGTTAATCGTTATAGATCAAGCGCTGCATCACGTTAACGGTAGTTCAGTGGAGTCCGTCAGCTCTGTGACAGTTGACAGTTACTACTTTAACGTTATCTGTACTGCACTAACGTTAGCTGGGACCCCGCCTCACAGGTTGGATAGATAAAGAGGTGTAATGTTCCATATATTCTTGTTTTTTACTTTATTATGTGCTTTCAACTTTGAAATAATACGGCCTTTGGCTATGGTTTACCACTGCTAGGCTTTGTAAGTCTTTGTTACAAAAATGCCATCGTTATTATAAAGTTTACATCTCTGTAAAACAGAATTAATGAATATGTAGTCTTTGTGCAGTGTTAGAAGCTTTCAGAATATTACACACAGACTCTGTCTATCTATACTCCATGCTTCAGTGCCATATGATCCTTTATTATTATTATTATTTATTGTTAATAATGTGAAACATATTTGCTTAATAATATGGTGGAAACCATGATGCATTTTTTTTTCCAGAGTTGTTTGGTGAATAGAACATTATTTGTTTTGAAATAGAAATCTTCCTCGCGTTATATGCCTTTACTGTCAATGTATATTGCTATTGATTTACTAAATTGCTAATGATTATAAATTATACAGTCTAGTTAGCATTGTGTATTTTGTAAAGGGGTGTAATGATAATATAGTGCTTTTGATATGTTTGGTAATGAAATACCACAGCAGTCCTTGATCAATGATTTATGCGTTTGGAGAGTTAGTGGACTGGTAGTGTTGCCTTACCAACTTTATGTCAGTGTCAGTATTGTCATTCGTTTGTCAAGGGCCAATTAAACAGACGTGAACATTAACACACAGGTGCTGTTTCATGGATGATCATAATACAGTTTGTATGGAAATGGTCATTTGGGTTACACAAGTCATGCAGGTGCACAGATCATAATTCTGCTGCTTCTTTATTGAAACTGTAAGAATGAAAATGCCTTGTGTTGTTAGTTATTGGGGAAGAAGAAAGGCTGTAAATGCGACAGGTTTTTCCAACATTAATAATACTTAAAAAATATTTCTTAAGCACAAAATCAGCATTTTAGAATTATTTCTGAAAGATCATATGACACTGAATACTGGAGTAATGGCTGCTGAAAGATCAGCTGTGCATCACAGAAATAAATTACATACAATTACAATAGAAAACAGTAGAATAAAAAAACGTTATTTTAAATTGTAATAGCATTTCACACTATTAGATTTTAACTGTTTTGTTTTTTTTAACCAAATAAATGGATCTTTGATAGGTATAGGAGACTTCTTTTAAAAGCATTAAAAATTCTTTCACCCCCGACTTTGAACGGTATTGTATATGAATAAAAAGCTTATCATCAAGTCAAGTCAGCTGAATCAAATAAAATACTGTTGTAATGTATCTTAAGGTTTCTCTTCCTCTTAAAAGACCTTTCAGGTGACGGCAAGAGTCTAATGTTTAATAACAGGAAATGGGAAACTTTTCACAGCAGATTTAGAGAGCATGAGAGGGCAGTCACTGCACATAGAGAATATAATTTGCTGACTGAAAGAGAACATGAAGCTTTAACAATGTGTTTTTGCGCAACTTTTTCCTCACTCCACAATCTGTAAGAAACATCAGGGAAGTTATCAGCAGGACAGGGACTCGACTTCCTCTTATTCCCCTGCACTTGCACTTTTTTGGTGTCCTACCTCCCTTTATTCTCTTCCACACTTATCTTATGAGCTTAGGAATTTTCTTTCTCTTCTACAGGAGAACCGCGGCTTGGGATCCAAGATGACAGACTCCAAATATTTCACCACTACCAAGAAAGGTCTGATGTTTTCCATTTTGATTTCAAAGATACAGAGGTTTTGGGATTAGTATAACATTATGCCAAATAGATTCAGTCATTTTCTGTGTCTGTTCTGTCCAATGCAGATCATCAAGTTCACTACACCATTACGCATTTAAAAACTGTTAAATAAATCAACATTTAGTACTTTGATATTCCTGCACTGTTTCTTTCTGCAGAACCCAGTAAACTAAAGTCTAATGTTGTGTAGTCTTATTTAACTGCAGTCTAAATGAGATTTGGACTTCTGACTTCTTTTGGATTAGGCACTTGCAGGCACATGATTGTGCTAGACCAGAGTATTTTTTAACTGCAAATAGAACTGCACACAATACTTGATCAAAGCCAAGAAAACACTTTACACCAAATTATGATTATTTTCTCTTTTATTACATAAAGTAAACAACTCCTCTAATGGCTGTCTAGACTAGCACATTATTTTCATTCTCTAGTTGTGATCTAAAATTCATAAATTCTTGCGTGTCGGACTCTATAGGGGAGATCTTTGAGCTGAAGGCAGAGCTCAATAGTGATAAGAAAGAGAAGAAGAAGGAGGCAGTGAAGAAGGTCATTGCGTCTATGACGGTGGGAAAAGATGTCAGGTAAGACAAGCCTAACTATCCAACGTTTATATAAATGGCTGTATGTCATGTTATATAATGACACTGTATGTCACCCATCCCATTTTTCCATTATGAGTTTATGGAATTCTGATCTATATATTTTTGTTTCCAGTGCTCTGTTTCCTGATGTTGTGAACTGCATGCAAACGGATAATCTGGAGCTGAAGAAGCTGGTCTATCTGTACTTAATGAATTATGCCAAGAGCCAGCCGGACATGGCCATTATGGCAGTCAACACCTTTGTGAAGGTACAGTTCAGACGAAACAACTGGTAGTATTTTTAATATTTTAATCATACAATTTGCACAGGCAATAGAAATAGATTACGAAATATTCATTTACTTTTTATTGCAAAACAACCATAATATATGGATTATTAAACACCAGTGCTTTTCACACATAGACTTTACATGGGCGGTACAAAACAGCGTTTCCAAGCACTTGTCACTTACTGACTGTTTGGACTTTTAAATATGAACATAATTTGTCTGTTAATATGCTCATAGTTTGTTACTCAGACACAGGCAGTGTACCGAATGAAGATAATATAGCCTAAACCACCACATATAGTCACTTTTTAGATCATTATAGCTAGATAAATCAGGATTTAAGGAGTATAGTCAGAGTGATTCCTTGTTAACATGTAGTATTAATGGGTCGTTCATGGGTCGCGGAAGCAGGGGGCCCGCTTTTGAGGTCTGGTACAAATATTACATGGGCTACAAAAAACATAGGCTATAGACTCATATGTAGCCTATGCACATTTAATCTTTAAAAGATTGCAATCTCGATTAAAACACACGCGATCTTATTCCTAAATGATGGTGATCCCGCTATGTCTATTAAACCGTTGAAAACACAGTCACATCGGAATATTTAAAGCTGCTTTCATGCAGCCACTGATGCAGAGAGAGCAGTGCTCATCATGTAGCCTAAGCTTTATGCTTTAAACAGCTTCACAAATATTCTACTTGCATAGTATGCTACATTTCTGTGTAGCAAACATTAAATAATAACGAAAGTTTTGGTAGAAAAGTTTTTAATCCAGATATAGACTGAAGTTGCGGCAGCCACGATCGAAATGAGTAATTAAGCTTCAAATATAGATTCAGTGTTTCCCATAGACTTACACTGTATTTGTGGTGGCATATTTATGCAAATTCATTCTTCGCCAGCGGGAGGTGCTAAAAGCGGGAGAAACAGAGGTTTCACCGGTAACGCTGTACACAAAGCTGCGCTCAGCTCACAAACGCTGCTTTATCACTCATTACATGCAAGATAAAATGAAGATTTTCTGAAGACAGTCGGTTTCCTTCAGAAATACAGTGATATAAAAACACCGGCATCAGGTTTTGATTTTGAAACATGCAGTGCTCATGTTTATTCAACGAAGTAAAAGCCTTTTTGAAAATCTATTTGTGGCGGTCAGTTCTGATATTGTGGTGGGCTGCCACAAATAACTCTATGTATGGGAAACACTGTAGATTGTATATGTGATATTAGGGCTGCACGATTAATCGCATGCATTTGTCATGCTTATCTCTTCAGTAAAGCCGGTTCCGTGATTAGCGGTAAATGTCCGTCA
>SCHK01320640.1:148-11327 GCA_004124795.1 Poropuntius huangchuchieni
GGTGTAAAGCGGGTTGCTCCATCACGGCTGCTGACACATTGACATCACCAATCTTGCAATTGAGTAAATACACCTATACTGCATACTAAATCGCATACTGTCTAGAAGGTACTATTTAGTTTGAAACTTAGGCTACTTCACAGCAGTTAAAAGTTTGCTCTATATAGTATGAATATGAATAAAATTTGAATGTACTACATCCAAGTGTCCATCGATTGCCCACAGTCTTAGTGGAAAAATCATCCTAGTACTTTTCAACTACTGTTTTTTAAATGCTATAGACATAATCCTCTTTCGGCATACTGTTTTTCATATTCTACAGACTTTGCCAGACACTGTCAGAGAAACAAGTGTGTAGCCATCTTTAGAATGTTGTCTTTGAACTTCTATAACATCACTGGATATAGCTGGTGAAGTGGGTTTAATTGTTGTAGAGTTAACGAAAGTTATCATGTGTATTGTAGGCTAATGTTTGAAGCAGATAATAAATGCAAGTAGAGCAGAAAGATTTTAAAACAAGCGATTCATTCATAAATTCATACGACCTTACTGTACCTTCACGCTGTGGAAATACAAACCACAAGACAGAAGACAGTAAGTGCAGCACTGAGTGGAGGAGCTACATCTAGCTATATGGTAGCAGGTATATTTGTATGCAGTCATAGTAAAAAACGAAATAATGAGCAATATCCCACAATAACCCACACTTCCCATGTTACCAATAACATGCAAAAACACAATATATAAATATATTAAGTACTTTTATATTAACTAACACCTAAAAGCCAATAGAAAATCAGAAATAAAATAAGTTGACATGATTGGGGGGGGGGGGTCAAATTATTCAAATGCAAATTTAGTAAAATCATCTTCCAATTATCAATAGGCTTCTCAGATGCTCAGAAAAATAAGATAAATTGAACAGAGACATCAGATGATATCTGTGATGCCACTTTTATTTCTGGATTAAGGTTAGAAGCAGAATACAGACAAAGATAGACATATCTATATATACACCAAAGATGTGTTTTTTCCCCTGAGGTTGTACAACTGTCACTCTTTTCAAATTCCTCTTAAAACTATGACCACCCACTTGTTTTCTACCATGTTAGGTCTCAGTATTTCAATGCCGTGGGGCGCGTTTTTACCCTGTCACCCACATTGCTAAATGAAAACAGTCCCCAACTAAAGACTTACCTGATTTATCAGCAGTGGAACAGCTGCTAGCTTTAATGCAATGCTCTCATGTTTTTTTCACAAGTGTGCCTGGTTTTTTGTTGTTGTTGTTATTGTTTTCTCTTAGACTCATTATATGCAGTTACACTACAATGCTATTCAATATGGTTATATTAGCATGCTAATTGAAATTTATAAAGCAATTGCCCTAGAGAATGCTGAAAGGTCCCCTGATCCAGTCGTTGCTGCGTTAAAAGCATAACTAGCCAAGCGTAATTAAACCCTGTAACTTGGTTTCCATGCCAACAAGTCTACTCTTGACTGTTTTCAATTTAAGACAAGATGAAATATTTCCTCCAAGGAAAATTCGGTGTATTGGATTGTGCAAATAGATATTAAATAAAATGACCTATCAGACACCTTAAAACAAAACTTTTCGCCTTGGGTCAGGAATTGTCTTGATGCGTGAACACTAGTTAAAACTAAAGTAGTAATGTCAGAGTAAAAGTGTAGTAACTTCAGGTTGGTTAGATTTGTAGAATTTCTCTTATACCTATCAGGTTATTCCAGGTCTACACCTCTTTTTTCAATCCAATTGAAATTTAATTTGGATGAGCGCAGTTGGATCGATTGAAGCATTTACATGAAGGCTTTTCAGTCCTATTGAGCCATCAATCTGATTACAAATGGATTATTTGGTGACATGTAAATATAGCTATTGATGCATACCTAGCACATTGTAAAAATCAGTTGTTGACTTTGTTAATGAATGTTTCATTGCCTTGGCTTAACTTGGTGCATACTGATGGTTTTAACCCACAGGAGTCAAAGTAAAAGTTAATAGTAAGATACTGGTTATAACAATTTGATATTCCATGGTCTGGGTCCTCCCCATGAGGCTGCAACTCAGTGACAGCATTGTCTCGGACAGAAAGTGCCTGTCAACTGTCACATGTGATTTAAAGGCAGGTTAAATATTTGTCAGCATTCGTCTGGAAAGGCTGCCTCAACCAATCACTGTTCTCTAGAAACATGCATTGTGCTACTGTTAATATACAATAGGCTGGTGATGGCTGTGATGACAGGCTGGATGGGACATCAACCATCAACCGCTCCCTGTGAGAGAATCTCCCAGTGGATACAAATCACTGTGCTTAATTCAACGAGGACAGGTGCAGGACAGTTAAAAGTTAGTATATATGCACCAAAAAAACCCAAATGCACGCTTAATTATATGAAATTACCTTAATTATGTTTTAGTTGCACCTTAACAGTGGTTTCATGGTATTACACAAAGGTTTACTGGCCTAATAACAATCTAAATGTCATTGTATGTTAAGCGTGAGAGATACTTGATGTTTCGTTCATTATCAGCAGCATAAAAGTATTGTGGATGCATTTTTATTTTAGGCTTTTGGCTGGAGAAAGTGCTAAATGTTGGGCAGTGTGCCAAAGTGATGAAAGTACAATAACTAGCTGGTGGCAGCAATGTGAGAGTATGGGAGAGGAGAGGAACGATTTTCAGAGTGCTCGTTTACCAGATAGAATCTGTCAGATTTGGGACCAGAATTTTTTTGAAAGAAATCTATACTTTTATTTAGCAAGGATGCATTACATAATTAAAATTGACAGTACAGACATGTATAATGTCTTTCTAAACAGATTTCTATTTAAATAAATGCAGTTCTTTTGAACTTACTATTCATTAAAGAATCCTAAAAAAATGTATTTTTTGGTATGCTTTCCATATAATATTACAGAAGCGCAACTGTTTTCAATATTGATAATAAGAAATGTTTCTTAAGCAACAAATTAGCTTAGAATAACTTGTGTAACACTGAAGACTGAAGTAATGGGTGCTGAAAATTCAGCTTTGCGATTACAGATTTTTTTTGAATATATTACAATAGAAAGTTATTTTAAATAGTATTATTACAAGGCTCTGTGGAATACTTGATTCTGATTGGTCAGTTACCACATTCCGAGGTATGTTATTCCTTGATAACAACTAATAACGCAGACTCATCCGGGTAACTGCAGTTGGCGCTATTCGCTTGCTAAAAAATCCCCCAAACCACAAAGTTATGAACAGTAGTATAAACATTGATTATCAATACTGTCTACTGTAGGACTAAATAAGGCTAAAAACTGGCTAAATATGAGACAATTTTGAACTAACTGATTGTGCACAGAGAATCTAAAATAATTTCACAAATGTGAAGAATAAAAACCCCTCATAAATCATTGAAATTACTTTCAACAGAGCGAAGCATGTCCTGTCACAGTAAAACAGCAAAGCAACAGGATGACTGAGAGAAGATGATATGGCTAAGTGACAGGAAATGTCACCTGGGAGAGTGAATCACAGTTCATTTTCAACATGGATCAGCCCCCACCTTTGTTACTATGGAAACAACCCAGTTCCTCTGTGCAAAAGGTCTGGGTCAAATGAGGTCAGAGGTCAACAAAGCTGGACAGGATCAGGGGTTAACGTGATGCGCTAAAGCTCTGTGTCAGATGGTGAAAACTGTTGCCATGGCAACACTTCCCCAAACAGTCAAAGAGCACTCAGGAGACAGCATGTGATGGAGGTTTCTATTTTACTGTACGGCAGTCCATCTCGGTGATTTAAAAACTCATTAATTGTGTATGAGAATATGTCTGTTGAAAGATGCAATGACAAAAAGGCACGAGAAGAGCTACAGAGCATCCCAACACATACACTCTGACACGTAAGCAAACAAACCCCTGAAAATGGACATCACGCTAACGATTTAAGACATGTATGAAGCTTGAATGAGCATCGCAGCTGTGCTGTCAGTAGTAAGGTCTGAGTGGAAGAGATAGCTTGACATGGTTTTTATAGCTCAGGTGAGATGCATCTAAAGATTTCAGAAGGCTAAATCACATACAGGGCTGGGTAGTGACTGATTACATGTCATTTGGATTATGTAATCAGATTCCAAAAATAAAATATATGTAATTTTAAAATGCTCATAATCAGACTACAGTTACTTTTTTAAGAAATACATGAATACATATTATGTATGCAATGGCAGTAAACTATTCATAATTTATTGATTCTTCTTTTTTCTATTTTTAAATTTTCCTTTCTAAAAATCCTACTGTGTGTCATACCATTCAGCTTTGACTATATTCACAATAAAAAAAAAAAATCTATTTAGATCAACAGGCAATACTCTTTGTAAATGGAGCTAACCCACTTTTTCAATGGCATTTGCTATTATCACATTTCACAATGATTCACTGATTGCAATAAGAAGTGCAGTGGGCTCTTTAAACATATATGTAATGCTTTCTGTGTTATTATTCCCCTTAGCACACCATAAGATCTGCTGAGACCAATTTAGAAAGCTTTTTGTGGTTGAACTGTGAACTTTTGGAGAAATATAATAAAACAACGGTTTTGAGTGTGGTCTATCCAACCAGAATTTAGAGTCTGTTTTATAATGTACCATTTGTTTAATTAATGAGTGATGACTCGTCATTCAAAAATCTAGTGCATAATAGCAGTGTACTGCTAATATTATTACCTGTACCATTCTCTCTTTCATAATTTGGTTAACAGGACTGATACCCCACATTATAATGCAGTGGAGAATTTTATATCCCACATTTTGGCACAGAAACAAGAAAGTACTCTTATTCTTCATAGTGAGAGAGTGAGAGAGAGTGAGCGAAAGAGTGCTGGAGAGCAGAATGTACATCACCATGCAAGTGTCAGTGCTGATGGCAGCTAAGTGCACTGATAGCTATGCACAGTTTTACTTAATCATGTAATGAAAATGGTGAAGGGGGCAAACCCTGAGAGCATCTGCAGCAGGAAATTAACACGAATGAAGAGCTTTTTCACATATACAGCATCAAAATATAGCCATCGCCATGTACCAACTAATAAAATGATAATAAGCGGTTCTTTAAAAATGGTTAGGTCACTGCTTTCAGGTTCTGAAAAAAAAAAAAACACTGAGATATTGATGACGTATTTTTAATTTATGAAACCAATTGCATAGCAGTCATTATTAACAATATATGACCACAGAATGCCACAAGTGACCTATTTAGCAATGTAACAATTTCTTTCGATTTACATATATGTTTACAAAGCATTGCATTTTATGCACTAAAATGACAGCTTACAGCATAGTGTACTACCCAATATTTGTATCATTAGCATCTCTGAAACACTCACTGCACCGCAGTAGTTAACAGCTGATCAGATAATCTATTGATTTGTGAGGAGCTTGTTAACTTAAACCATATTACAGAGCAGAGCTGGAGTCTCTGTGGTATTTCTCTCACAAGTGTGGGAGAAGTGTTATAGATTAGGTATTTTTACTCACACAAGCATTACTGCGTGAGAAGTGTGAAAGCATTATTATTATGTCCTGTGGCAGTCACAGCATTTAGTTCACTAAACTATCAAATGAAGTCGTTTTCCTTCAGAAATGCAGTTGGCAGCAGCATGGTAATTAAGGAGCAACATCTGTTCCTGTTGTTATGAGGTCAACATCCCATACAATCTGTGGCATTAGTTAAAGCTCAAAAGAGCACAGAGGTGCTAAAAGGTTGTGACATAATGCCAGAGGGTCAGATTTTGCCTTAAAAACATCAGTTGGTTGCAGAAAGAGAGAGTTGATGCTGCATATAACAGTGCATTTTTTTTTAATTTATGTGCAAATATGCAAATGACACCACAGGACACTTCATTAAATGATTTGCATTACTAAATCCTTTGATGCAACACAGAATAAAACATAACAGTAAAATGTGAGGGAGAATTTCAGAAACGTGATATTTGTGACTGTTTTATAGATGCAGAAGCAATAACTACAGCGCTTGGTGTAAATGTACAATATTACAAATCATTGGATTGATGGATTTCCTGACTTTCTCATGGTCAGGATCATGTCAGTCCTGGACAGTCGTTCCAACACAAACTCTAATGCCCTCAATTCAAGGTCTGTGCAGAAAGCCTTCGGCTCAGCTCTGTTAATTAAATTAGTCTCAACCTCGGAGCATGCAGCGAGGCAATGAGGAAACATTAGTTATTTTATCTTGATGCCTCTCCCTTCTGTCTCTCCCTGGTGTTTTAATTGGAAGATGGGGAGAGTGAACAAAACGGTTGTTTTTAACACTATATCTGGCAGATTCTACAGGAGGGTCAGCTGACATTTAAAAAGATCTCATCGACTGGCATTTTTTTCAGCGATGAGTCACAGAACAGGATGGTCAATCATTAGATCATCCAGGAAATTCATTGCTAAATGAGATTATTTCATTTGCAACAATGAGTCTAGTCTCGCTTATAGACCTCCCACAGACATTTACGCACCGGCTGATGCATTTTGCATTGAAAATGGAAAATTGAAATGAAAATGGAAAATGAATTTCAATCTGATTGCTAATATCAACAAATAGAACTATATTCTCACTCTCTTTTTATATATTTATTTATATATTTTCTTATACACAAAATAAAACACAATATTGGAGTGTTTTATGAGAAAATGCTATTTCAGTCTTCCTACTTTCTAATTTCATATTTAATGCAATGTGTTACTTGCAATTTATTTGTAATCAATTGTGAAATTCACTAGCAATTTCTAAATTTCTACACCAGTTGTTTTAACAAAGTTTTTGTTTATGTAATATACATGTGTGTACTGTGTAGCCTGTATTTGTTATGTATATATAAATACACCCAGTTGCATGTATATATTTAAGAAAAATATGTGGTTTATATATTAAATACATTTATATAAAATATAAGTTATATTAATATAAATATATACATGTAAATACATATATATATATATATACTGTATGTGTGTATTTATACATATTAAATATGCACAGTATACATATATATATTAATGCAAACAAAAACTTTTATTTTCGCAACCAGCACTAATGACAGCAAACCTGTTAAAAAACAGTTGCTTTAAATTGTTCACTTCTGCTTAAGAGACTCAAAAAAAATCACTTTTTTCCTGTACAACTGGTTGTTTCAGATAATAATTTCAGATAATCCAGCCCTGACATTACAACAAAACAAGCTGATCGCTGTACATCAGTCACATGGTTTGTTCCAGTGAAAGTTGGCAAGAAAAAGCAGCAAAGAGGAATGGATTTTATCCGTAGCTAAAATTCTGGCTAGCTGAGACTACTCTCAGTGTTGCGGTTGTGAAAATATGAGATGAGTCCTCAGAGAGATTTACAGTAAGTGTAACTGCATTACTTCCTGCACTCCGGTGGTACCTACAGTGTTCTGCATGTTCCCATCACTTCTGTTCAATTCATCCAATGTAAGAAACATGTCTCAGCTAGTTACCTTTGCAAGTCCAGCACATAGTTTAAGGGGATCCGCTGTCTGCATCTATCATTAGACATGTCATATGCGATCAGTCATATAAATCTCTCCATCGCTCCCTATCTGCATCCGTTTGTTCCTGTCTGCATTTATATATGCTGCTTGCAAATATAAACACATTCTGGGTCAGTACAAAGAGTCAGCATGAGGGCAAGTGCTCAGACATTAGCATGATCAAAATCCGGTCTGTGCTCTTCCAAAAATAACAACACAGCCACCC
Source organism: Poropuntius huangchuchieni (assembly GCA_004124795.1). NCBI lineage: Eukaryota > Metazoa > Chordata > Actinopteri > Cypriniformes > Cyprinidae > Poropuntius > Poropuntius huangchuchieni. Next base: position 7,939 of record SCHK01320640.1, read on the forward strand.
TGACAGAATGTGTGAGCTTGAGTGTGTGAGCGGACATCTATGTAATGTTATGCATGAAATAACATCAATTCTCGCTCTTAGGACTCGCTCCTACAGAGAGATGGGGTAATGGGAGCAGCTCATGTCTCATTGCCTTTCTCCTTACAGAGGTCAAATGCTTCCTTTGGTGCTGCTCTAAGAAACAAAAGGTCTAAAAGTGACATAAAAATGCAGCCTGCAACCCATTTTACTTATGTAATGTGATGTATTTCCAAGTGAACTAGCATATTCAAACACGTACGGCATGACATCATTTTATCAACTGGGAACTGGATGGTGAAAAATGGGCATTACGTAGCAGAATGGAGCCTAAAACAATGCCTGAATATCTACTCAACAGTTGCTTAAAGGAATGTTCTGGGTTCAATACAAATTAAGCTCAATCAGCAACATTTGTGGCAAAATGAATTTCCAATTGTCCCCTCTTTTCTTTCAAAATTAATAAAATAAAATATTACAAAGTAAAGTACTAAAGTACAAAAAGTACTTAAGTACAAAATTTGCTTATGAGCCTTAATGCTGCAAACACTAAAACAACTGCATAGACGATAATTTAAATTTAAATTTAAAATAATACGTTTTAACAGCAATTTTTTATTATAAGCTTCACATTTCTGCTTTTAAATCTTCCAAAAATTGACATTGGAGTGCCTCATTGTAATCTTTTTTTAAAGTAAACAAGGTATAAGTTGATTTTTGTTTTTTGCTGTAATCAATATTCTTCTAAAAATGCTGTTAAGCTTAATTCAGCTTGGTTTGTATTGAACATGGTATATTCTTGTTAATATTATCCTATAGCCAGTATGCCTAAATAATGTCAAAATGAAAATCATTTCAGAGAAAGAATTCTAGTATTTCACAGTATTTTATAGTACATTTTGATTAAAAGTTATTAAGTATTTTTTATAATAACATGCATCAATCATTCACAATAAGACCAAGAGCATGCATCAAAACAGTAAATATGATTCTGCATTCGGTGTATAATCTGTTATGGTTTCTAGTTATATAATAATACCCTTTACGGTCATTAAAAATAAAAATGTGTGGACTCCTGAAACATGATGATCTGATCTGAAAACATCCATGAAATCAATGTTTCACAGCCTAGGAAAAATGCTCACAGTTCCAGTGAGGCAATTATTACAGTGACTCGATGTTACACAGCTCAGGTTTCTTGTCATTAACACAAACAATATCATGAGCCAACAGCCAACTATGCTAAATCTATTTAGTTTGAATAGCCTCAATCTCTGATACCCTATAAGATACTTCATATGAATCAACATTTGCAGTGCTGAACCACATTGACTTCCTTCTAATTAGCAGTGTCCTGCTCAATGCTGAAAGCCACCCCCTCCCCTGGCATTTGGAGAATATTTGCATCATACCAAGCTAGAATGACAGCGCAAGATATATCCATGGAAACAGGGCTCTCCATGTTTGGGCCCCCTGGCCCTTCATATATGCATTTGCTGTCTGCCCACGGACTTGCTTAGTGTGTTTAAATGTGCACGTGCATGTATGTGCGCCATTGCCGGACAGCCGAGTAGATGGCCTAGATTTACAGCGTGCCAAAGAACACCACTCCCTGTGTGGAAGCAGTGTGCTCTGAAGCGTAGTGCCCTGAGAACCGCACCATGCTTTTCATCATTTACACACACTCCTCTCTATCCTTTGCTGTTCCTCTTCCATTTTTCCGTCATGTTCATTCTCCTAAGTGCCTTATTTTGCATTTATGAACACGTGATCAATTGGAAATAGGTCACTGTGTTAACAGTACCAGATAGCAGTGGAAGACTACATAATGCTTACAGCTCTAACCTAAGATTTAGATTATTTTCCATCATGCATTGTTGTAATGCAGGTCTCATATTCAGCTGTGTACGAACTGTATATGAAAATCTGCATGCTATTACAAATGTAGAGGAAAATACGAGCTGTATGACATTTATAGTCCCTGTACGGTAAGTGCAAAACAGACATTTATGGCGCACTGCAGTTATGCGTCTAAAAGCTTCTGAGAATGTACATGTACTGTATAATAGTTATTCTTGCATTTGTGAATCTCTTCTCATAAAAACTGGGAGATGAATATTCATGAAGACCCTTAGGGATAGATTGCTGCGTGTCTGAAAACTAAAAATAAAATGGGGAAAAAAAGATACAAATGTGCTGGGACCGAGTCCTACACCTTATGTGAACCCTGCATGCTATGGCAATCGTATTATACCTCGCTTCAGATGGTATGTACCAGTTAGCATCTACTGGCACAGGAAATTATCTTGCCAAACTGAAAATAATGGCTTAAAGTATTCTTGCACTGCCAAAAATCTGCCTCTAATGATTGTACCTTCCACTTTAGCTTAGAGTTCTCCCATCTGCCAACATACCAACTCAGTGAAACACATAGGCTGACTGACTAGTTGTCATACTTTAGGTGGGCAAATTGCTTGGTAGGTTTATTTTTTTGAAACCCAGGTTCTCTATGCACAGAGAGAAAGTTTTTGTAACCAAGTTTTGGTTACAAAAACAATAAATAAATAAATAAACTATTGAATATTTTCAACATTATTGCTCCTGAGGNAAAAAAATAAAAAAAATAAACTATTGAATATTTTCAACATTATTGCTCCTGAGGCTTTTGGGGGGGGGGGGGGGGCACAAAACAATTAATGAAAAATGTAAACAGTAAAATATAAAAACATTCAATTCTGTCAATTTATGAAAGACATGAAAACTTGCCCCAATAAAATTTGACAGCCTGTCCCTATCTAGTGACTGTTGCCACAATATATGACAGTGTGTTTGTTATGAGTTTACTTAAAACCTAGCTAAATTTCTCTAAGTTCTCTCATCCAGATCCATATGTCTTGTACCTGTTCCTTGTGTTTCCAAGCGATGTTTTCGATTCCTTTCGAGCTTGTTCACAATAAAATTAATAGCTCTACCGAAGTCATCCCAGGCCATCTTTACCACAGTCGGTAAACAAGACGCAAGATGGCGCAAAGTTGTGTTTGCTCTGTATGTCTAGAGAGCAGGAACGCGGATTGATACGAGATACGTAAAAGTAGTGCCGGTAATAATATGGAACCGCTGAATGTCGCGATAGGTTAATAACATCAGTAAAACCCTTTTGGACATTTCCATTGATATTGCTTGAAAACGCATTGAGCTTTTGTAGCACGACCAACAACAAGGCATAGGCTATTGTCACAATATTACTGTCACACCCTCCATTAAAAAAGCTTTTGGCTAAAAATGTCCACAGTAAAAAATGATGTAGCTACAAAAATGTATAAGGTAACTTACAAAATATTAAACATGCTGCTGACATTAAGAAAAATGTT
>SCHK01320693.1:0-16377 GCA_004124795.1 Poropuntius huangchuchieni
AGACTGATAAAGTCTGATGTCTTTGACTCCATTCAGCACAACTGCTCAAATGCTCTTGGCATTCTTTAAGACTGCAAGCAGCCGGACAATTTTTTTTTAAAGTGATATACTTCTGGTATTGCATTGAGATTTAAAAAAGATGAAACCCAACTGCAGCTAGCTCAGATTCTCCCATCCACAGGTTACACATGTTAAGGTTTAGTTCTGTGAGTGTATGCTGAATGGATGCTATATTTTTAATTTACTCTTCAGCAAATGTTCCAACTATTTTATTTTTTTACTGTAGACTTTTTCAAAATGAAATTCATTGTGGCTCAGGCAATGAGCATCAATAAATCAGTGCTTCACCAAAATGTGTAGGGGAAACTTTGTCACGACTTATGGTGGGACATTTTATTAACAAAATCTTTAATCAGTGCAGACACATATGGCAAGTTCAAAAATCTTATCTATAACTTTAAGATGCTTTTTTTATTATTATTCTTGAGCTTGACTTTGTTTAACCTTGTTTTGTAACTCTAAGCCTATTTTCTTCACAGAATTTGAAAGCCCCTGTCCAGATATGAGAGTTACATTTAAAGTGAAGAGATGGCTATTGCATTTCAGCTTTCATGTCATGATAGTAAATAAAACTCTGTCACATACCCATAAAAGAGAGCTGATCCCACCAGAATCAATGTGGTCAGCACATGTGTTCACTCTTTTGCATTTTCTCTATCTCTGTCCCTCTCTATCTGTGTCAGTCATTCATGCTCAGTTAATGTTTAGAGCAGATGGCCATGCAGCACCAATATAATGATCACCATGGCTACCATGCTCTCTGAAAGAAATTTGCTTTGCCCTGAGCACAGTTCATCAAATTAGTCAGTTATATTGACTGGTGCAGACACAAAGAAATGGGGAGGTGGTAGTAGTAGATGCAAGTTGAGAGGAATGTATATTGGAAGTATATTTTGGAAGCTGATTTTGGGGAAGGGAAGTTGTTGTATGATAATGTGCGTAATTACACATTCATTACACTGTAGTGATCTATGGCTGTTTTTACTGTGTTTACTGACAGTGTTTGTCTCTGAAGCAAAGGGTCAGCAGGTTCATTCACTCTTCTCAATCGCCACCACAGGTAAGGAAAGAGGCAGTGTAGATGTAAATGAATGATTCCAGATAACCAAACTAAGATAGATAGATAGATAGACAGACAGACAGATCTACACTTACTCTGTAATAGTGAAGTAACACCATGCCACATTGTAAGAAATAATAATAACTTTCTTATTTGGCTTAATTTTTTTAATAGCTAACACAACATAATCATTGGTTGTATCAGTGCAGGTCATGCAAAGGCCGTTTAGAGTGAACGTGAGCACAAAGACTTGATTGCAAACAGCCACATCTGCCTTCCATTAGAAACAAAGGACAATGGCAGGTCCGACACAGACCTGACTCTTCAGAGGGGACCTAGCTGTGGGTGAAATTACAAACAGAAGCATATATCTGCTCAGCTTTTGAAGTAATCTACCTCTATTCAAATCCTCTCCCACAAAGAGGATTTGAAATGTCATTGGGGATGAACAAAGCGTGCAGACAAGGAAAAATGAAGTTAAAGCATACAACAACTTCTACTATTTTGTCTATTTTTCTATTCTGTTGTTTTAAGAAGACTAAATTCAGAATGTGATACATTCAATCAAAATATCACTAAACAAAACTCAGTGCTCTTCCAAACAGACTCTCAGGCATGTCTCATACCTTCCCCCGTGCACATGCTGACTCTATAAATGCCCGTTCATTTCAAAGGGGTTCTTTTCTCTTTGTTTCCATTCTTATGCTTATGTCTTCTTATTGAAAATGACAAAATGTCATGGATGTTGGCCCCATTAAAGCTCAGGCTGTGGAGTTCAGAGCCCGAGCTAGAAAAGTTTGTTAGAAATGTTTCCTGAGTCATAGTGCTGAGGTGTTGAATGGAGTGAGAGTGCAGTTTTTTTCTGACACACACATTCCAGCGTAACACTTGAAAAGGAAAGATACACTGGTCCTGATTATGTTAAGTGGCTTGTGGTTTCTTTTGTTACTCTTTATAGCAACTTGGAAAATATGTTTTCAAGTCAAAGTTGATAAGTTCAAGTCAAAATTGTAAATAAATGGCAACAAAAGTTGACTGTGAATGCTGACATTCATTCTGAGCTTGTTTTCTTATCTGTGTGTCAGGGGAAAATAAAGTATGGTTAAGGCTCAAAAGAAGAAGTGAGAGAAGGACACTTTTACAGCCCTGCATGCGTGACATTTAAAGCACACTTGCACATGAGCTGTATGATCAAATTACAGTGGGAGGAACCAAGAGATGAAGTTTCACTCAAGAGCACAACTGCAGTCAAACACCTATCAGCAGTATGTTTAATAAAGCTCAGATGAACATCATGCTACATGACGTTATCTATTTCAGTACTGGAGTAGCCAGGCAAGTTATGTTTTAAAGCCTAAAAAATATATATATATATATATATATATATATGGAATGCCTGAGAACAAAAGGGAAAAAAATATTTATTTATTAATTTGATTGTCTCTTTCACACTGAAAAATAAGCATTCATCATGACATAGAAACAATGACATTATCTGGACTGCATATATAAAAACAAACTTTTTAAGCAAAATAAATATAATAATTATTCACTTGTTTGTCCATAGTACCATTGTTAGAACGTGAACCATGAAAGACACAGAACGTCACTTCCCACTGACCTACTGTATATTTAGACAGCAACCCTGAGGCTAAGGAACTGTTAAATAACTTAACAATAAATACCATTGCTGTAGTAACTGTGTGCTTTGGTGTATTAGTTTAGCATGCAAAGCACTGATCAGTTGTACAGAACACATTCATTCAGTAAAGTGGGAGATCACAATAGTTGAGAGTTTTTGAGAGATCATTTTAAATAAACACAGAGAGAGAATGAGAATTTGAAAAGAAGGAAATGCAAAAAACAGGACAGACAACAAACTGAATTCTAAGCCACTCCCAGTTGTCAAGAGACAAGATAAAGAAGATGTTTAAGATTAAAGGAATGTTTAAATAGTTTGTTTTTATGTTATGTAAGACTTTATGTTATGTTACTGTAAGACTCACTAAGGCACAGGATTGTCCACAGAAGTTCTTACAAAACAAATTTTAATAAATCACATTTATAATAAAAAAGGCATTAATCTTACTGTTTTAATTACATGTATGGGCACAGCTAATGGAAACTCATTGTTGGAAAGATATATATATAGACAGCTTTCAGCTGAGATCTCGTGCTTTGTCATTCCTGCTCAGAGAGATTTTTTTTTTTGTGCTGTTTTCAGTGTGGGTTTATCCTACTGTGTCAAGCTGTTTGGCTTTCTCAGCTGTTGGGAAAACCTGTAATGGCTCTGGAATGGATCTATATTCAAGCTTCATGTAGCACACATGCAGGCTTCAAACCAATCACAAACCCCCCTTTCCAGAAATGATAATAGATGCCATTTTGAAATGTGATCAAACTTTTATTAGGATTATTGGATTGTATCCAGTCATATCACAGACCAAGTTACAAAAAATGTTTATTATTATTATTATTATTATTATTATTATTATCTGCTCTAACCCAGTCTAACCTATGCGACTATAAGGGTGGGTCACAATGAGGTAGACCTTTCTTACAAAAATAATAAAACATATAACAAAATGTATATTATTATTCTTTTATTTCGCCCTTATCGCTCCACATGCCAATGGTGCCAGGTTTCCAACCCCTGCTTAAAAAGATCCCACTTCTTCTTAAAAAGACTCCAATTTAAAGGTCCAGTAGATCAGTAGTTAAGCTGTTTTTAACCATCCTTTTCTCCTACAATTCTGGACTCAAACTGACGAAAGACATTCCATGAAGAACATGTTACATATTAGATATCCTATATGCCTGTTCTTTCTGTATGCCTCTGTAGATTTGGTTTCCAAGCAATAAATCTACAATTCTCTATTTTATAAGATATTTTGTCATTACTAGTTTAATTATTCATAGAATGTATATTGAATTGTAGCTTTAATGATGCCACTTAATGATGAACGCAGTATTAAGAATATAACTAAAAAATGGACATAGGTACAGAGCATTGGATAGAAAAATGGTTGGTACCATTCTGTCTTGTTAAAAAAAAATTTGACAGTCCAGATCACTAGCCAGCACCCCACACTACCCCAGAACATTGGGCTAACAAAATTTCCCGTGTCTTCCATGTAGGACGCAGAGAGGGCAGCCTTGTGAATGGACCCTGAGCAGACCAGATGGAAACAGAAAAGACCAGCCATGAGACGGAAAAAAGTCTGATACTTTCACAAATCAGTGCCACGCCGCAGACAGACCCTCTTCTCACCAAGCGCCAGAATGGAGGTCCGTCTCAGCACTTCAATGGGGACACTAATTGGAGCAATTTCAAGCCCAACACAGTAGTTTACCCAATGAAAAGTCAACAGGAGAATTGTTCTGGGCCTGCTAATATGCAGGGGATATTGGATCAAAGCATGTATGAGATGAATGGACAGATGAAACACGCTCTTAGTGAACAGACTTTTTTAGATTTTCACCAGCCTAAAAAACTCTGCACTGATTCAGAGGTGAATGGAAATGAGGATCTGAGGCTTTGGGATAATAGAGATGCAGGAATAGAGAACCGTTTAGAGGGATTCCCTAAGCACAATAAGCCAGGGGATTTTGAGATAAAACATAGTAAAAGAAACTGTAACTTTCCCAATGGGGATTTATTCTTACTGTCAAGGAACAAGCAAGTTCCAATGCCCAATGGTGCTACAACAAGCCCACCCTCAGTAAAGGGTACAACTGGTGACCTCTTAGAGAAAACTTTGTCTCAGTATTACCCAGAGCATGTGTCCATTGCACCTCAAACCAACTCATCTCAAGTAGATCAGGTCACCAGCAACCTGCCAGAGCAGGAAACTCATTCACCTTCATTAACCTCAGGTTTTCCTATTTCACCCCAAACATCTGCCTCCGAGCCACTTGCCAAGGCATCCCCAGAAGTACAAGGCAGCAATGGCTACAATCCAGAATTCGCAGTGAATGGATACTCTAGTTTTGTTGCTGAGCGAAAGAAGCCTACTTATTCTCTCTCTGACCTGCCAGACATGGGAACACAATTGCTGAGTCAGGAAGCTTCGGAGTCCAATGTGCCATCACAGACAGGCATAAATGGCTGCTCACAGATTCAAGAAGATAGAGAAGGCCTTCTGAACGACTCTGATTGTTTAAGCAAGTCCAACCAAGATTTTAGCCGTGAATCTTATATATTGCCCCCAGTGATGGCAGGAGCACCATCACAAAACACTCAGACAGGTCAGCAGAACCTACAGATTAAGGTGCTACAGAAACAACCAACCGATGAAAGCCTCCATGACAATAGAGATTTTTCCTTGCCACAGCAACAGATTCTTGAGCCACATATAGCAGACGACAGGTTGACCTCCCAGGCCTGTACATCAGCTTCTCATAATCAACAGAGTGAGCAGAAAAATAAGCCTAAACCAGATCAGGAAAAGACAACGTCAGAGAATACAGATCACTCATCCCAGATGAAATGGATAGATTTAAACTCAGCTTCAGCACCACAGCCATCTACTGACCACCCCCAGATGTGGGATTTTTTCCTTCCACAGACCCACATGCAGCAGCAAAAAGTCTCACAGAGCCAAAGTCGTTGTATAAATTCCATGTCCTCAAACAATTTTCGGTCTCAAAATTTCAGTAATCCTAGCTGTCCCTCATATGAAAATAAGGCAGAAGATAGTTACAAAAACTCCCTACCTCCTACACAGTTCCCCAACAGGTCTGTCCCTGAATGTCAACAGAACAATTCTGGTATGTACGATCATAGTAACATGCAATTTAACAAACACACATCCCAGCAATTGTGCAAAAATGATCAAGACCAGATACAATCCCAGAGCTTCCTTTCTCAGCCATCACCTGCTGAGCCTCATCAGCAAGACAACAGCACATTTCTCCATCAGCTCCCTCAGGATAGACGGAATATGCAAGCAGCTCCACAATCACAAGATGTTTCCCACAGCCAGGTAGATGAACCACTCTTGAAAAGGCTTAAAACAGAGGGCTGCCTTCATTCAGAATCCCAGAAGTTATCTCTAGGAACAGAAACACCAGCACAAACACTGTCTAGTCCAACAATAAGAGAAAACTCTACATTTCCAGACTCGTCTAAGTCAAATGTACAATTCTTGACTAAAGAAGTCGAAGCTCTAACAGAAAGAAAACTCCAGCAGAACATGCAGTACCCTCAGAACACCAGTAAACAACAGCCAAACTACCAGCAACCTCTCCAACACAGGGCACATAGTCATTTGGAATTTCCTCAATCTCCGATTTCTCAGTCACAACTGTCACAAGTTTCTAATAGTCTTCAGATACCTGCTCAAACATTTACCAAAGCTGAATTCCAAGGACCCTTTGGCCAAATCCAGAGAGAGTCACTCACAAGCCAAGGTGCTCAAGGAGATTTGCAGAGGCACGCAGCCTTGCGAATGCACCTTCTGCAGAGGCAGGAGCGGCAAGTCCCCAACAACATCAGGCCAAGTATGCCAGCCATAAAAAGTGAAAACTGCTCAGGTTTAGAAACCTCAGCTCCACTTCCACCCATAGAAGTACAACAGCAAGATCAAGACAAAACCAAAGTCATGCCTGTGGTAGTAAAGCAGGAGCATCCTTCTTCGTCCTGTGAACAAAGCCAGCAGAGGAGTATTCTAGCTACCATGGAGCAGCAGTTAAAACAGTATCAGCTCTCACCTGTGTTTGAAAGAAAGTCTTTGGTCAACAAGTCACCCAATAAGGTGAAGATAGAGATGGCTGGGGCTGTGACTGTGCTCTCAACCAGTGCTGAGGGGAATTTTAAAGAACAGTGCAAACTACAAAACTTCACCCCACCTAAAAAGATTGAGCCTGGGTTACAAACCTTTTTGGAGTCACCCTTGAAGATGCTTGATACACCAATAAAAAACTTGCTAGATACACCTTTGAAGACACAGTATGATATTGCATCATGCCATTGCGTTGGTAAGAGGTTTTACACTGCTACTTTTAATCCAGTTTTTACACATTTTGTGTTCTTTATACATTAGAACTGTGCACCTGTTAAGACCTCTTAAGAGAACATCTTCAGTAATACCTGATGTTAATAGTTTTGTGCTGTATCTTAGTGATATTTTGTTGTTATTAATGACATTAAATCATATATTAGTTAAACCTAGTTTTGTTTATGACCATCTACTAAAAATACACAATACCTTTCTCTTATTCTTTAATCCACAGATCAAATCAGTGAAAGGGATGAAGGCCCATATTATACTCACTTGGGATCAGCACCAACTGTTGCAGGCATCCGCAAAATTATGGAGGAAAGGTATGATATTATGAACTCTAATGACATTATGAGTTAATATACCATATATTATATTACTACCTTTCCCTTTGACAGATCTGGACTGACTGGAAGCGCCATTAGGATTGAAAAAGTTGTGTATACAGGAAAGGAAGGGAAGAGTGGGCAGGGCTGTCCCATTGCTAAATGGGTAAAGACCATTTATTTTCATCCCATGTGTTCTTTGTGTGTGCACATGTATTGCCTCTCTTTGTCTGTTAAAATTAAAGCATGCTTGTTGGTCAACAGCGCCCTCTATGATTACTGTATATTTTCTAAATATATGTGTAAATGTGCACCATGTTGTGTAGGTGATACGGAGGGCAAATGTAGATGAGAAACTCCTGGTCTTGGTACGAGAGCGGGCTGGTCACTCATGTGAGACATCCTGTATAGTAGTGGTCATCCTAATTTGGGAAGGCATACCAATCAACCTGGCTGACCATCTCTACTCAGAACTCAGTGACACTCTAACAAAACATGGTGCCCTAACCAACCGCAGATGTGCTCTAAATGAGGAGTAAGGACAAGTGTTTATTACTGCTTTCTCACAAATACAGTGAACACTCACTAACCAAAACTATCAATTCACAATTAATATTTGTATTGCTACATATGTATCTAATCACTTTCTGCTTAACATAATTGTAATGTATTATGTTGCTGATTACGGTATATTTAATAGCTTCAACGAAATATAAAATCCTATGCATTCTATGGTATATTTACAATATGTTAATCTTCAAATGTCACATGTAATTTCTGTAATTGTCTTTAGGAGAACATGTGCATGTCAGGGTTTTGAACCTGATGCCTGTGGAGCTTCTTTCTCCTTTGGTTGCTCATGGAGTATGTACTATAATGGCTGCAAATTTGCTAGGAGTAAAATCCCTCGAAAGTTCAAACTACTTGGGGATGATCCCAAGGAGGTGAGATGCTCACACACAACTGAATTATATATGAATTATGGGCATATAAAATTAAAGATAACAAGAGTATTTTTATTTCCTTACAGGAGGAGAAACTGGAACAAAATCTCCAGGGTCTTGCAACTTTAATTGCCCCAACGTATAAAAAAATGGCGCCTGATGCATACAGCAATCAGGTATAATATATATCTCTTCATCAGGTCTTATACCACTATCAAGAATATGTAGGAATTTTACATTTCCTGAGAAAGTGGAATAATACGCTGCAGTGATGTTGTAATATTTGAAAGTCATAGCAAAAGTGCATGTACTGTGGGGCATCTAAAAAAAACAACTAAAATTTTAGAACTAAATTTTAAGTTAAATGTTTACATTTCTATATCTACCTATATTTGACAGGTAGATCATGAACACAGAGCTCCCGATTGCCGTCTGGGTCTAAAAGAAGGACGGCCATTTTCTGGAGTTACAGCCTGTCTAGACTTCTGTGCCCATGCCCACAGAGACCTTCACAACATGCAGGGGGGCAGTACTGTGGTAAGAATTAAATGCTTATGATAGAGGGCCATAATAAGACTAATAAAAAGCATTCACTAAAACAATCCATTTTTTACAAACCAATACAAATCATTTACACTTTGCTATATACCTTGCAGGTGAAAAACTAAAGGTGGTTAAAACAAAAGTAGTGTATACAATATAAAAAATTCCAAAGCTCCCTCTCTACCCCGTTGTAGGTCTGCACACTAACACGAGAGGACAATCGTGAGATTGGAAAAATTCCTGAGGATGAGCAGCTACATGTGCTTCCCTTATACAAGGCCTCATCCACTGATGAGTTTGGCAGTGCTGAGGCTCAGCTGGAGAAGACCAAGACTGGTGCTATTCAGGTGCTCAGTGCCTTTCGTAGACAGGTGCGTATGCTACCAGAGCCTGCCAAGTCTTGCCGGCAGAAGAAGCTGGATGCCAAGAGAGCTGCAGCTAACAAACCAAACAACCCCAACACACCTAACTCCAAAATGGACAGCACCCAGCAAGCAAAGCAGAAACAGGCCGCTTATGAGAACCCAGGCCAGAACACAACTGTAACAGGTACAGAATCAAAGCTTCAAAAAACATTATTCAGTTGTTTATTTGGAGAAGATAATGGAGCAGATTCTAAGTGTTTATCAATATTACAAACAAAAGTTTACATTTTGGTCAAATTGCATTATTTCTTCCAGGCCCAGGAAATGTGAGAATAAATCTGGACTCTGGGCATCTCCCACATGCTCACGCTGCCCATCAGCCTCAGCCTCAGCAGCAGCATCAGCAGCATCAGCAGCAAGCACAACCTAATCCTAACCCCTCTTACACTGTCCCACCATTCCCTAGATTCTCGAATGCATCAGGAACCTTCTTAAACAGCTCTAAATCAGCAACCCCACATCCTCACACCCCATCTTCTGCCAGTCCTTATTCCTCTCCTTTACATGCACCCAACTCTTACATTAATGTGTCTAATGTACCCACCCCATATCCCAGGACTCTTACACCCAACCCTCTCTACACCGGTTACCAATGTAATGGAGGACTCCCCATGGACAACTACCACCCTTACTACTCTTCCAATCTTAAGCATTCAGATATGTATCATCCCCAAAGAAATTCACTGTACTCTGAGCAACAGTACAGTGCACCTCAACATTACGGGGTAAACTACCCACCACACTATGGAGAGCCTAGCTTGCCAGCCAATGGTTATGGCACCTGTAACATGAAACCTGGCATGCACTCCATGGGACGTTACCCAGGTTATGGTCCTAATATGCCACCTGATGCTTTCGCCAGGCCTCCCTCAGCCCATCTACAATTGGACTATGCAGCTATCGGCAAAAGCAGCCAGTTTGAAGCTTACCCCAAACCTCATATGTCACAGAATCCTCAGATGTTTCCCCCGAATCTAAATACCTTAAGTATGCAAAATAATAAAGATTTAGAGATAAACATGCATGGAGCAAATGGTTTCTCTCAGGTGTTTCCTCCATTGGGTACTGAATGCTTCAACACAATCCAACCTCCAGGTCTGAGGCTTTCCAGTGAAAATGCCCTTAACCCCATAGTCAAACAGGAACCCCCAACCCAGACTTCAGAACAAAAAGAAAAGGAGGATGTGTGGTCTGACAGTGAGCATAACTTCCTTGACCCTGAAATTGGAGGAGTGGCAGTGGCACCTACTCATGGGTCAGTCATTATTGAGTGTGCTAAGCGGGAGCTGCATGCGACTACACCACTCAAGAAGCCTGACCGCAACCATCCCACCCGTATCTCTTTAGTGTTTTACCAGCACAAGAACTTGAATGAGGCAAAACATGGACTGGCTCTGTGGGAAGCAAAGATGGCAGAGAAGGCCCGAGAGAAAGAGGAGGATGCTGAGAAGCATGGTACTGAAAATACATCCAGCAAGAGCAGTGGAAAGAAGGTGAAAAGAGAACATTCAGAACCTTCTGAACCTTCAGAGCCTCCATATAAGCAGTTCCTTCTCATGCTTAATGAGCGGTCAACGTCCTGCACTACCAATACCTATGTAAGCACATCTCCCTATGCCTTCACCAAGGTGACTGGGCCTTACAATCAATTCCTGTGAAAACCTCCATAGGTCCAGAGCATTCACAAACACAAGAGTAAGAGTGGCGTCAGAAGAATTAAATGGTGCTACTATAGTGTTGCAGACCTCTGTGCCACTGGCCAAATAACCCATAATGCTCGCTCAGTTTGTGTGAAGTTATTAACAGTAGATAGATTCAGGATCCTACTACATGGAAAGGCAGATCATCAGTGGGTTTTTCATGCTCTTAAGAAGTCAAGCTTTACTGTTTAATCATTTGGAAATATTTATTTATTATTTAATTACTCTATGATAACACACTGTTCTTCATCCATGGTGCTTAGAGTCCAACAAATCTGGACATATTACTGGAAAAAAATACTCATGTTTGGTGACTTTTGTGGCTAATCACTTTTTATGGTGCTAGGGAGTGTTTTGAATGCAAATGTGTTTTCTAATGCCTTTCTTTAACAACACACAACAAAACACCTTGTATAATATTTTGAAGTAATAGTTATTTTGATTGAGCAATTAAGAAAATACTTGCTTAATTAGTGTTTTAGAAGCACTTTTTAATAATAGTGAGGGTATTACTTTATGCCCTCAAATTTGAAAGACAATTCATTACACTGCAGCCATTTTAGTTTCACAATGTGGAAATCAGTAATGATGAACTCCATGGTGGATAGTCAAACATCATGTATCAGCCTTTTAAAGAATTTCTCTGGTGCTTACACAATTTCAGAAATCCTTTATACTTACTGTATTGTGAGCCATTGAGGGTCAATTTTGTAAGAATAATGTTCTGATTCACTAAAACTGTGACATTTCAGAACACTGAATACTGATACTTGGAGTCGAGAGAGACAATGGTCAATATTAGGTCATTAAAGCATGTATCAAGGAACACATAACAGGGTTAACTTTTCATCAATGTCACTGTTTCAAAGGCAGCTGGCTTGGCTTGCTGTGGCGGTTATTACATAATGCAACTTTAGCTGTATAAAAACAAGTTGAGATTTGTACAGTAAATTATTACTATTATTATTATTTTTTCGAATGTACGCTTAGATAATAGTTTAGTAAAAATGAGTACTATTACTTTGGGTTTGAACTGATCTTATTTCAAATGGTGCTACTTGACCTGCTATACATATAATGTGAGAATTTCTAAGGGTGTTGAGAAGGCTTATGAATGACGTAGAAAAACCTACTTATCATATACCTCAGAACTAGTTTGGCAATAGAATTATAATACCAAGGTGTTTCTGTTCTTTTATTTCCAAACACTTTGTAGCAAATATAACACCGACCTTAAGGCCATCATTGATGCTAAGTTCATTTTTTACTTTCTTCACACTTGATCTATTAGAAAGTATTACTTGAACTTCAAGTTTCAATGGAATTGCAAAATCAGGGATATCAGCTCATTTCTGTGCATAAACATCACTTGTGTTCATGTTGTCTTCTCTAAATCAGGTTTGAGCCTTTGCATTTTAAATCATTCTAAATTTCTTGTATATACTACACACATATCTAACTTTGTTATAAAACTACAAAAATCTGAATTTGTGTACTGTTGAAGCAGAATGCTGATAAACTTTTCAAGAAGTAATTTGAACATATTTTAACATGCACTGATTTAATTAAAGGGAAAGTGTCACAAAATGTATAAAGCAATGCATTTGCTCTTTACTGAAAGGTAAGACCAAGTCAGTTAAACTATTGTGTGCACATTAGTTGCATATGTACAGTTTGAGGCTAAATGTATTTACAACCACTAAACATGGTAATGCCTCTTATACAACCCTGTCCATTGAATCAAATTAGAAAAGTGATGAATAATCAGTAATGAATTATATACAACTCATTCCACTCATTAAAAAAAAAAAAAAAAATTAAAAGCATAAAAAATTAAAGCACTTCATTTTTTTTCAAAAATACAAAAAATGTGTGTAAATTTAAAAGTAGATTATTGTAAATTAAATAGACTATGCCACATTGTATATACCACATGCTTGCATTGCAGAAGTCTTAGTCCATGTTATGTACAAAGTTTAATTTAACATGTTAAAAGTACCATCACTCCATACATATAATAATCATAGATTCTGCCCCTAAAATCTTTGTCTTGTTGGTATTCAGGTCACATTATTATTATTATTTGGAATTTTTGAATACAACAGCAAAGTTTACAATTTTGTTTTTTTGTTTTTAATTAGAAATCACTTTAATGTACCGACTAGTTTTGAAAGAAGCTTCCAATTTTGTAGTTTAAATTAGTTGTTAAATGTCCGTGTACAGAACCCAGCTTGAGTAGCAGGTTGTGTATGAAGCAAAAGTAAGTGGTGGTTAAAATTTAGTGAGTGACAAGAATAGCCATACTTGAAGATGCTTCGGAGAGTTTCTGAGTGGAGTCAACTTTACTTGAATGACTTTCTGACTTCAACTAACGAACTGGGGTGCACAACTTTTACATTAAGCTAGCTGTTTATGTACACCTGTTGGTATTTTGCCATTAGACACTAAAGGTTTAAATGTGCTATTTTCTGCCTTTTTGTATTGCTTCCCCTTTTCCCTTCAAATTTGTAATGCTTAAAACATTGAATTAAGAATGGCTTTGAATACTGTAAGTATTGTAATGTACTGAAGAACTGAATGCAGTTTATTTGAAAGCTGTTTGTTATGATTTGTTATCATTCCTAATATTGCTGAAATGTGGGTTTTTTAATAAAAATTATATTTATTTCAAGAATTTACTGTAAATTTTGCAAATTTATATTTATAATTTTGACTCCTTTAATGATTAAATAAACCAAACATACACTATGGTTTTATTTATAATCTGCAAATGGTACAATTACAAACAGTGCTTACAAAAGTATTTGAACCTTGGAAGCGTTTATGTTTTCTTTACAACACATTTATTTTGTAATTATTTTTTGCATTTCATTATTTTAGATTACTAACAAAGACCAGCACAATGAAATCCAAGGGTGTGAATAATTTTTACAATAACCAATAAAAAAAAAAAGTTAATTAAAATACATTTAAAAGACAATTCTTCTTTCAGCGAACTAATAAAGTAATTAATCTTTTTCTTTATTGAAGCTACAATTTAAACACTTTATTTTGTAAATATAATACAATGGAAAACTAAAAGATTGATCGAGTTTATTTCCTGTATACTAGTACTTCATAATAGGTGTATAAATAGAAATAAACAAACACACACACACACACACACACACACACACACACACACAAAGGCACTGTAAAAGTATGAAGAAAATTTTTTTGTAGAGATTAACTATTCAACCTTTGAAATATGATCATGAGCTTTGGCACTGAAACGCGTGCATTTTAAATACAGAAACATGTCCACCAATGTTACTGCAAAAATAACTTGGTCATTTCACCAAATGAATGAGAGATGTGTGTCTTTTTCTAATAAATAAAGCAATGTTTTAAAAAATAAAACAAAAATATTTGCACCGGGGACATTACGTAAAGGCATCTTCTGGCCTTTTTTCTACCTTCTTCTGAGATCACACTGCAGAGAGTGAATGATCTTTTACTTTGTGAAGAAGTGCCATTTGTCCACTGCAAAAAAGAAACGAAGTTAACAAAGTCATGTAACTTGTAAAAGTATTGAAAAACATTTAATAAAATTTTACCTTCAGATGGTACTGGAAGGGGTTCCCCATATTCTGCAGCCTACAACAGCAAAAGAGTATTTGTTTTCTGTCTAATGGCAAAAATTAGCCAGTATGAAAGGACATAAATACTCACAGCTTCGACTATAGTATTGGCCTCTGCATCACTGCATTTGAATAGACTTTCACATAAGGAAGTGTTTTGACTAAGAAAGAGATGGATCAAAGTAAACAATGTCATAAAAATTAAATTGGTCATCAAAATTACTAGAAAATATCAAACAACTGAAAATTGTTACAAAGAGAAACTCAAATCTTACACTCACCAAACAATCTCATCACCTTTCATCTTTTTTCTCATCACTAACGCTTTCCAGTAGCTGTGTGTTGATTTTATGACTTCTATAGCAAAGTCCTAACATGATATTAACAACGTTAACATTAGATGATTGATCATTACATGGATTAATACTTATCTCTCATAATCAATCTTCCATGATACACTACCTTATCCTTGAACTGTCCTTTGAATGCAAACTGGTTCTCAGGCTTCCCATCTGGCACTTTATATTTTTTTAACCAATCCACAGTAGCCTCAAGGTGACCAGGCTTAATCTTTCTTACATCCTCAATACCTATTAAAGATACAGTAATTGAGATTACACAGTCATAAATGCTGATAATACAATAAAAACATAAACATTAAATAAAAATGACTCACTGTTAATGCTTGATGCATCGGGGTCCTCTATATTGATGGCAATTACCTTCCAGTCAGTCTCCCCTTCATCTATCAAAGCCAGAATTCCAAGAACTTTAACTTGAATCACCTGCCCTGTTACACACACCTGTGACACAGAAATATGGCTTAGAGTAGTCAGACCCATAACCAATTTGTGTTAGGAAAGAAGAATGTATAATGCAAAATAATAATACACTGAGGGAACAACGGGCCAAAAAAGCCATCTACACAGTGTTAGAAGGAAAAAAAAAAAAAAGTCAAACTTTCAAAGAGGTATACAAAATAATATGAGGATTGACTGAAAAGTCATTACAAATAATTTTAAAAAGACAGAGAAATATTGATTTTAAGGTTTCAGTATTTTGAACAAAGTAAAAATAGTGTTAATAGTTTTGTTAAATATTACATCAACCAGTGATTCTACCCACCTTGGAGCCAATCTCACACACGTCTATAGGGTCATTGTCTCCACAGCACATGGTTTCCTTGTCAGTGTGGCTGGGATCTTCCCATGTCTTTAAACATTGGTTTAAAAAACAACAACAAGTGTTTGTAGTATTTATATAGTGTAACACATAATTAATAATAAAACAATTATGTAACAATTACACACACACACAATGCAAGAATACTGCACAATTAAGATTGTAGACAGTTGTGAAAATCATAGCCATAATCAAAACCATGACATCACCTGTGGAAGTGCACCATAGTTCCAAATGTAACCTTTGTGTGGAAAAACGTTAGCAACATATCGCAGCTTGCCTTTCTTCACATCTTGCTTGATCGGGTTTAGTGGTTCCTTTGTTGCTATCTGTAGACAAAAAAAAAATCAAAGTAACATACTAAAATAACATACTATTGCATTGTATTAAGCACAATAAAAATACCATAATATGTTTGCAGATATTCAAGAAACATGCTAAGTTAACATACTTGTTTGTCTGAAAAACAACGCTAGTCAGTTATTCTCCTTTGAAAATGTGCGTTCCGGGCCAGA
>SCHK01320726.1:0-10319 GCA_004124795.1 Poropuntius huangchuchieni
TGTCCGTGCAGCATTACTCATGCTGAAAAACTGAGGGGAGTTACTGTAGGAGTCACTTAGTCTTTCAGAAAGGCTTATTAGAGGCAACAGGTTATTTTTCAATAAGACATTTTTCATTTCGCAGTTTTTACAAAAGTGATGTGCATACATTGACCACAAAACATAATATGTTTTTGTGTTTGTGTGTGTGTAACTAATCTGTATGGGGAAATTTAATGCAAAAATGGTTTTATTCCACAAACAGGCCTAAAAGTAAAATCATGTTGAAATATTTGGCTCCTCACCGAACACTTGCTGGTAGCTGTTGACTTCCATAGTATTTATTTCCATGTAAGGCAATGGCTACCAGCACCTGTTTGATTACTAACATTCTTTAGAATATCTTCTTTGGTGTTTATACAGATATAGAACACACTGAGGGTGAGAAAATGATGACAGTATTTTCATTTCAGAGTGAACCATTTCTTTAATTACTTTAAATTAAAGGGATAGCTTACCAAAAATGAAAATTCTGTCATTAATTACTCACCCTCATCTCGTTTCAAACCCATAAGACCTTAATTTCTCTTTGGTATACAAATTAAGTTATTTTTATGAAATCCGAGAGCATTCTGAACCTTCACAGACCAGCAATGCTATTAACAAGTTCAAGGCCCAGAAAGATAGTAACCTTAGTGTTTCAACTAAAATTTCATTCAACAGTTTCTTGACTTGTGAACATGTGTTAAAAACCGACATGGAAGACAAGAAATTGTTGAATAAAGTCATTATTTTTGTTTTCTTTGTGCACAAAAAGTATTCTTGTAGCTTCATAAAATTACAGTTGAACCCATGCAGTTTGACAGTCCCTGAACTTTGCAGACTCTCACCTGTGATAGTTTCTGCATCTCTGCAAATCCTGAAAGCATCGTTGGCAGTGGCTTCGCTTACATACTGCTCCTCCTGGTGGTCTGGAGCAGTGGTGGGTGGGTTCCAGAGGTGCTGGCAGTGAGGATGAGGGTTCTGGGGGGAGAGCGGGACAGGCAGGGCTGAGGCTGTGGCAGTGGGGGGCGATACCGCGGTGTCCAGCTTGGCTGCTTTTCACAGGTCAACCCCAGGAGCCATAGGGCAGCGCCCAGAGAGAACAGTCCAACTGGCCGTCTGGCAGATATGTGTTGGCTCTACGTCAGCAAAACAAGAGCATCTCTGATAGGACGGATCTGGAGATGAAGAGAGATGTAAGAAACATAATGCCAGTTACATTTTGTTGTCATTACATTTAAACGTATGTTGAAAAATGCATAAACATAACCACTAAAAACCTTATCCACCACATCTGATGCACAATAAACACCACAGATTCTCAGAAAAGCCTTGAAATCAATACAGCAATTCATTTAGCTAATAAAGAATGAAACCAGTCTGCTCTCAGCACTCACTTCCATTCAATCAGTCCTGATTTACTGCTGTACTGGGATCAGCAGTTAACCCCAAACCAGCAGAGTGCCAGACAAAGCTATTAGGACTGCCATGTCTGCCAGAGCTGAACGATAAAGGAATCAATCGCATGCAGCCCTGGTCAACCAAGGCCACAACACGGTGGGATTCACTGTCAAAGCAGTGGAGCGCTAACACAGACTACTGCTGATAAAGTTACTGATACACTGAGCGTACTAAATGGATATGCCAGAGAAACATAATGGGTGTAATAAACATAAAAGCATGATGCAGTTTGTTGATGTATCTTTGAATGGTGTAGAATGTTCAGGCACACGCTCCTAGTGTCAGACCCAACACACACACACACACACACACACACACACACAAGCTGGCTTTAGAAGCTGGCAGTGAGTGTTAACATCCAAAAATCCACCCACAGGAATTACACTGATAATGCATTACTAGACATACTTCTAGCTGTTCGAACTTTATAGATCAACTTTATGGCCCACATTTCTTTCTACTGATGAATTTATTTAGGTGCTTTAACGACAAGACAAACCAGACATTTCTGTTTTTGAAACCCAATAAATGCTTTGCTCGTTACACTTTAATTGTAAGTCCATTAAGTTAATTGAACATGTTTTAGTTAAAGGGACAGTTCACCCAAAATAAAAATTATCCTTCCAATATCCTTCCAAACCTGTATGACTACTTCTCTGAAACAGTAAAAGGAGATATAGTCTCAGTATTTTTTGGACACAAATGAAAGTCAATGGTGACTAAAACTGTTTGGTTACCAACATTCTTCTTTGGCTACAAACATCATATTTGGTGTTCCGCAGAAATAAGTCTTACAGGAAAACATGAGGGAGTAAATGATGACAGAATTTTCTTTTGGGTGAACTATCCCTTTAAAGGTCATCACACATTTATCTTTGGTATCTGAAAAATAAAACACACTCAAAGAACTTCTTTTCCTTCTTAAATATGGCTCTGGCAAACTTAACTTCAACAATTCCACTAGTGTTACAAAAAAGTGGAACTGCGATAACATTTCATTTCAGGCTAGACTGGAAGAATTAAAATGTGACTCACAGATTTAATTTCTGGCAGGAAACACACCCATAAGAGCAGATTTTTCCATACAGAAAACACTGGTGTCCATTCTTAGACTTTTTCTTTATCAATGCCAATTATGAGCTCATACGTAATATGATGCCATGAAGAACATGACGGTGACGGGGGTATTCACTCAGCTTACCATCTGACAGAACCACAATTGCAACTAGCCTTTCCTAATGATACTCAACAGTCTATCTTACTCTGGAAGCATGGCTTTTCCAATCTAAAGCATCATTTAGACTTCATTTAGACGTTTTTTGAGGGTTGCCTAATTCAGACAAGCATTCTGAATCATTTTACGGTTCTATAAATTGACAGTATGTCTCCTGATGAGGTAGTCAAACTTTGTGCAAAGGTCAAGTGCATGATTAACAGGTTAATGAATGAGAACAGATTATCTTCTGAATATCTAAAGGTGGCAGTAAAACCTTGGACCGCTAGTTCTCACTCACTTCAAGTAGCATCACAATAATCAACGTAACACAAGCTGAGATCAGAGGAGATACAGCTATTTTTGAAATAGTCTTCAACAAATTCTGTTTTTTATTCCAGTTTTCGTGTACAAAAACCATGAATATAGCAGCCCTAATCATTAATACTGAATAAGCTACATTCTGTTACCCAAAGTGCACACACAGCACAGTACTGAGTTCTTTTCCATATCTTATTCTGCTTAAACTGTCAAAAGCACACAAGGTTCTATGAAACACAGTCGGTTATGTCTTAAGTGAACATAAACATAAAGTTAGGACAAAATTGGATGTGTGTCAGTATATTGGATTAGGTCTTAAAGTGACATTGACAAAGAAACCTGCTCCTGTCTCTACTGTTAATGTGAATCAAACAAAAGAGCGCACACACAGCTTTTGGCTGAAGAATTTTTGTAGCTCTGATGCCAATTCGTACAGCAATGACTACACAGCATTTTATTTTTTACATTTAATTATTCAATTTCTTAGAAAGAAAAAAAGAAAGAAAAAGAAAGAAAGAAAGTATTGAGGTTGTATGTGTGATATAATTGTAAAGAAATTGGCTAAACTAATGGGCTAAACCTTTAGTATGTCCAGTGCCAAATTTCACTAAGAAATGCATCAAGATACTGTAAAATCAGACTCAAACTATTTCAAACAGTGAATTGCAAAACCAATTAGTGTTTACCACTATCTGACAACTATAATCATTTTAAATAAAACCCAACCGACTGCTCGACAAATTATAGATCAATGGTACTTTTGACTTTCCAAATCCTCCTTGCCAACCATGTTCAAAGATGAATGCATATTAATGTTTTAACAAACTGACAATAATACTTACCCCTAGACCTGACCCTAATAATACAACTAAAAACCAAGATGTTTTATTACCCCCCAAAATGTAAAATTCTTTCAAGAGCACACAGATTCATCCATGTGTCAGGAGTATTCTCATGACATCATCAGCCCGGGGGAGGTCTTGTGTTGTGGTCACATGAGCACTGCTCGCTGTAAAACATGTGAATGCAATCTGCTCTACAAACAAACCTGCCTCAACACGAGCGAATTACATTCACCTTAAAATCCAACATTAAGCAAAACAAAATACAGGATTACAAAACCGTTTTTGTTTTTGTGCCTGCAGCAACAAGATTCTGCTTGTTCATTTCAAAGTCAATTCAACCCCTTACAGGCCATAAAATGCCTGTCTTCAAGCGATTACACTTTTACAAAGAGGCACTGCCTAATCATGCTGACGGCAATGATTTCACAGAATCGCAAACGAATCCAAGAAACTGTGAATGGACTGACATTACATCATAATAAATCAACTGCCATGGGCAAGCATTGGCGCTCAAAGCCTTTGTGCAAACTACTGCCACTATAATACTATCAAAAAGGAAATCTACTCAAATACCAGTGCTGTAAATGCAGGATTTGTTTTTCAGAATTGTATTCTATTTAGTCATAAATAATGAGGAATGATCCTTCACTGCACCTCCCTAGATTTCTTAATCAGATTTGCTGTTGTATTTTGGACTAAACAATGGCTTGGACCACCCTGTGGTTCTGCTGATTACACCATTCAGTGCTGTCGAACAGCATGGGAATAGAATAAAACACAACACTGCAGTGGAGGGGACTTCCTGTATGCTGGACTGTGTAGTTGAACGCTCACAATGCACAATGTTGTACTTTTACAGAGACACCCCTTGCTGAAAGAGCACATTTCCTATTATGTGTTTGCTTTAACAGTGCATTCACTCAGGGCGTCGCATTGACACTTAATGGAGTGTACAGTATGTTTGAAGCTTGGTACCAATCATGCATTGGGGTATTTGCATAAAGGTGATCTGATTGATGCCTGTAGGTGAAAAAATTTCAACTTCTGCCACATGCAACATATCCACAATTCAGATCGGCAACGCATGACGCCATCCATTTGTAAAATGGTAAACGAAAAGCGTTAATGCTGACACCACGTTTGAATGCATCAAAACAAAGGTCATGCCATGCCATCCCAGTTTTATGCATTAATATGTTCCTTGAAGTTCACTGAAGATGTTAATAAAGTCTTCTGTACAAAAAACAAATAAATAATTGGAAAAATGATTATTTTCAACCCTCATGCTGACCCTCTGTTTGAAATTATCTGTATTAAGGGATGGCTCCTTTAGGGCTTGTCAGTAAACGGCTATGGCTGTTATAATTGGCTAACGTCACTGCATAGTAAATAGCATCAACACCTCCTCACTACTGTACGTGAGTAGGTATTTTGAAAACATTTCATAAAACCTTTTTTTTTTTTTTTTTTTTTACAGATTGATCATTATGAAATTATTATGGCTTGCAATGTATCTGCTATTACAGCCAATGCCAATGTTTGCTTTCTCTTTTAACAAAAGTTTGACATTTGCCTCATTAACAAAACAGTTTGTAGCCAAATGCTCCGAACAAACATATAATCCTCTAACACAATCTGGGATGCTATTAAAAAATAAAGCATCCACTTGTTCCTCTATGCAAATAAGCTGTTCAACCAGGATGCGTCCTTTTACACTTCATTTATCCTGCTGTTGACAGATAAGAGTGTGTGGAGTACAACAACAAATTATTGGCATCTGTATACTGTACCCAGTGTAGATAGTGTCAGTGATTATAATGGGTTCTATTTGCTTTCACAACGCTTGTATATGGTGTAGGCAAGTGTCAGCCAATAAGCAACTGAACAGAGGGCGGGTCCTATGGCACAAAGATCTAACTATTCACCGATGTTCGCTCTAGAGGTGGTCATATGCAAATGTAATTGCCCATGTGATATCACAAATCACACAATATCTAAATAAGCCATTTTTGGAGCTTGATTAACTAAATGCTTCATTTATGAGGAGAATGTTTTAAACTACGAAACATTATGTTTTAATGGCACAAAGACTTCTTTTATTTCAAACAATAAGAAGGCAAATTTGATATGATACTTTTAATACTGCTATTGCCTAGTCACAATTTATCTATCTTAATTTTCTGTCAATCTAAAATTAATTTGATTGTATAATTATTGCTATTTAAATCCCTCACATGTATGGCAGCACTAAGAAATTGGTGTTTTATTTATGTCTGATTTAAATACAGATAGTCCCTGAGTGGCATTTATTTATTTATAGATTTATTTATTTTGTTCTACTAACAATGTAAATGAAACTGGAGAGGTAAATTGTACTTATTTTATCTTCTGGCGAAAATGTAACTATACAATTACATTTAAACTGAATACATTCTGATTATAATCCAAACAAAACATGGCCAGCTGATAACTCTTAGACTTCTGACCTTAAACCTGATTGAGAACACAGAATATGATTGTCATCTAAATATGATACACAATAGTGACAAATAACTATGTCTGACATATTGCAATACGATTAACTGTATTTGTGATACACTGTACATCAAATCATATTGCTTTTTAGTTTCTCTCTTGAATACCAGCATTTCTATTAACAAATCTCATTGTCATCTTTCAGCAAACATTTCGGCATCTTTCTGAATATCATATGATATTCAGTCATGTGTGAGTAATGGATTATATTCACCACAGCTCCCTTGAGGTGGCTCAATGGTTTGGTCTCCATTCAACACCATTCTTCCACACCCTGCGGCACAGACCCGTCTCATGTTCTAAAGGGGTTATGTGATGCTTTTAACCTCTCATCTCTCTATAAAGCCCAGCTATTAAGATCAGATGCAGGCAAATGAAAAACACATCAAAAAATTCTATTAAACAAGCTGTGTATACTCAAAACAAAACATCTGCTGACTCAACAGGATCACATATCAGAAACAACGCCACATGCAGGTGTGATGAGTGAGAATTTTAGTTACCATGACGACCAGAAGACTGCATTTCCTCCATAACTGCTCACTGTTTCCGCTAAAATGTTGTTGGATAGGTTGTTTTTATAAGAAAAATACAGACTCCAGGGTTTCAGACTTTATCATTCTAGATGTTGATGATGTCCTGGGATCACACTCTGATCCCAATTCAGAAAACATTCCCAGGAGTCTCATTTCTGATGTCTAAACATATGTTGGATTAAGGAATATTTTGACTACACAACAACCTCTAATTTTGCCTGCAACACAATGTTTTTAAAAGCAAAGATAATACTTTTAATTCACTAAACAGTTATGTTATCATTTTAAAAACCAATAACAAATGTAATAATGATTTTTTTTTTCAACCTAGCAACTTCGAGTGATTCTCAAAGACTGAGACATTTCACTGAGACATTTCATCATAAAATCACAATTATTTTAAAATATATTACAGAAAAAATGTCACCCTAAAACTAAAAAGCGACATTTATAGTAATGCACTATTTTGCACATTTTAAAAAAAAGTTTAAAATATATTTAACAATATTTAGAATATGTAAAATGACATTCGTTTTTAGGATTATTAAGATGTTTAGCATTGTGATATTACTTTCTATATAGTAATACAAATCATCCTGTCTTTTTATTAATAATTAAATAAAACTAACTTAAAATAAATCAATGACTGAAATTACTACCATTGTCTATAGTTGAATTTCTCTACAAGCCTAGTGACAATAATTGTTTTGTTTTTTTTTAATTACAGTAATGATTTGGTAAGCGGTGCTTTGTGTCTGAAAACTATACTATAAACATATATTAATAACACTGACATGTTCTTGATAGGTTTATGAGATTTATCGTATAAAGCAACAATATTCCATTTTCATCAATTTAACTGAAACTCAAGCAGGAATCAATAATCTGCCCCACAGACAAACTAAAAGGCTGTTTCGGGAATATCATGTGAACTAACAACACATTATCCACCAGCCATGTGCAGAAAGAGGTCCATAAACTATTAATAAAGTGACTACTCAGTTCACAGCAGAATCAACTTTTCCTTTATCCATAATGCTATAAAAGCTTTAATGCTCCAACAAAGTTTAACATGTGAGAGAGAGCCTAACCGTAGCACTCAAATTCCATTTCGGACAAGCAGTCTCCTCCTATTATGTTTCTGGGAACGNGAAAGTTTAACATGCGAGAGAGAGCCTAACCTTAGCACTCAAATTCCGTTTCGGACAAGCAGTCTCCTCCTATTATGTTTCTGGGAACGTCTTTAAAATCAAGGGCCATGCGGGAGGCCACGGGGCAGGGGCTAAAGCCCTACCCCCTCTACACCCTCTCACTTGACACAAAGAGCACTCTTTATGATAAACAGATAAGGCTCACTATAGCTTATTAACCTCCATCACAATAATTCCCCTGCTTGTGGACTTAACTTGTCATTTTGCTACTTAATTTCCCAAGCATGCTGGTTCAACAAGCAAATGATGTGGAATATATTTGCAAAATTCAGCTCTCCTCCTCAAGCCTTTGTTGGCTTCCACTCAGGCCTTGTATTTCCCAACTGCTTAGAGAGAGAGAGAGAGAGAGGGTGGTGTGAACTCTATGTTAGGTCATTTTTGCCAGGTTTCTGTGATTGGGAAAGAATCCACTGTGAAGCAGGGCTTCAACACAAAAAAGGATTCTTTGGGAAACATGAATAAACCTCATTACATACAGTAGAGACAACAGCTCATCCGATCCATTTAACAAAGATCTGGGCTTATTTCCTTGACAATGCAAACATGAGGAGGCCTCACGTTATTACAGAAAAAAAAAAATATTCCGATTGGATTACGGTTGCTAGGAGACCACTGTAAGGGATCTCAGTTGGATACTTGACTAAACAAATTCCTGATTTATTCAGCATGTATCTCTACGGTCTCACAGATCTAATGGATCTATTATCATCTGTGAACACCCTTCTGTTTGAAATCTCTTTTTAGTTTAATCTGTGTGATTAAAGGAAATATAAAAGATAAGTGTTGACTATTGATTATTTACCTAGATTTAGAATTTCCAAAATGTGTCAATGTCTTAGAAACACAAAGACCCAATGAGACAAACGTAATGATTTTAAAACAACAAATTACAATAAGGAAGATGGCCTAATAACAACAACAACAAAAAAGGTGAACTCGTGTAGACTACCATTCGAAAGTTAAGTCAAAAGTCTTTAAATCATCTGAGAAGTAACGGAACATGAACAGGAACAGGAAGTAAGCTCTATTAATAGCACATGACTGTTGCCATGAACTTGTTTGTATTACTTGTACCTTGCATTAGGTAGCTTCTTTGATAAAGCACAAATTCCATTAAACCGAGGGGTGGTGCATGAGCGTACAATTTTTGTGATAACTCCCATAAGACAAATTGTGATGCTGAAATCAAAAGCAGACCCCAGCATGATTTGATGTTTGAAAAGTCACAAATATAACAAGATTACTCATACTAACCCAAATCCAAAATCCTGTTTTTTTTATCGTGTGCTGTCAACACAGATGGGAGTTACAGCAGATAGTGGAGGAGCTCTGTCAAAGCTAATTCCCTCTAGACTGAAATTCACAATAAGAAAGAGCAGAGTTTCTTCAGAGGTAGTGTGCCCTTCATGAGACTGCAATCAAGAACACAATGAGCGTCCAGATAAACTCTAAGAAAAATCAATTGAGTGCATTTAAAGGCTGTGGCCTTTCACCTCTCAGTGCAGACAGGGGCATTACATAGGTTATCACTTACATTGCTTATATTATTAAAAAGCAGCTCATTATAAAAAATGCAGATGTCTATCTACCAAATAGGTTATGGATAATTCTAAAATGTCTCGTAATCCGGGAATCATAGACAAGTAAACGAAAAAGCATTTACTTGATGTATTCGATGTGTCTGCAAATGGGCAAACAAATGGGTAGAAATGAATAAACAACCCTTACAAACAGTACTGTTGTGGTAACATGGTATTTTAATACATGCCATGGATTATAATGTCAATTACATATGCTATATTGATATACAAATCAGGCAATAATACATTTTTATTTTTAGTTATCAGTTATCATCAAATATTGGATATTTAATTGCCATTGCATTTACCCTATTTTTACATTTAGATCAAATTTTGCTAACATTTAATGCTCAAAGTCAATATTTGAAAACAAAATGTAATCTTTAGCAAACTTCAAAATTAATATAATTTTTTCCACATTGCTGTAATGACTAAATCCACTAGTAATATTTAAAATGACTTAAGATTTTTTTTTTTTGTCATTTTAATGAGCACAAAATTGTAATATTTAACATTTATTTGTTATTGGTCAAAACTAGAGGTGTAACGATACGTGTATCGTGTATCGAACGATTCACAGATATTTTCCAAATAAA
>SCHK01320767.1:0-11089 GCA_004124795.1 Poropuntius huangchuchieni
TAGCCGCGGGGA
This sequence comes from Poropuntius huangchuchieni, assembly GCA_004124795.1. Lineage (NCBI taxonomy): Eukaryota > Metazoa > Chordata > Actinopteri > Cypriniformes > Cyprinidae > Poropuntius > Poropuntius huangchuchieni. Next base: position 13 of record SCHK01320767.1, read on the forward strand.
AAAACGCTTTGGTGGACACGCGCCCTTAGCCTACTACACTGTAAAAAGTGAAAAGTTTACTTAACTAAAAAAAAATTTAGGAAACCCGTTGCCTTAAAATTGTTAAGTAAATAATAATTAAAAAAATTAAGTTAAGTGAACTTCATAGTGCAAGTAACTTATTTTTTTTAATTATTTACTTAATAATTTTAAGTCAACGGGTTTCCTCAATTTTTTTAAGTTAAGTCAACTTTTATTTTGTTAGTGAGTAGGCCTAACAATGAGGGGAAAAGTTGCGCTATTTGACTTTATGTAGCATGTAGTCATAATTGTTTTTTTTCCCTTTCAGATAATTTTATATTAACCAATCAGCTGTGCGGTAGGATCTTAAATAATTTTGTAGTGATTGTGATTGGTTTAATTCATCTTTCTGTTTACAGACTGGTCAAACATCTTGGTTGCCGTGATATTACCACTTTTGGATTTGAATATTTGGAAAAGTGTTTAACAGCCATTAAACTGTGTTTCTATGCAAGGTGGGATCAGTGGGATGAGTTAATTGCATTTAAAACCATAGATTTTACTCCCTGGGCGATTAGCCAACACAAATTAGCGTGTACCTTTTCACAAACAAATTTCATGTAGAAATTCGACATGAGAAAGGGTGGAAGATTTAAAAAATGAACCTATCATTCTGGATCAGATAAAAAATGCTTTACTTCCCACAAAAGATGAGAAAGTGCAGAGAAATACAGCAGACAAAGTGGGATTTGGCGCTAACATTCTGGAAGAGAAAGACGGTGAGAAAATCTTACATAAAAGTAGCCTAACTTACTTTCCTTAATGTTATGTGTTTACTTCAAGATTTCTAAACATTGTTTACCACAACTTTTGAACTGTTCAGTTTCTCTGAGGCTGAAATGAGTTGTATGCCATATGAAAATCGTGTGTAAGTGTAACGGTTAGTTGTTTAACCACAAGCCTTTACAACAGGGTTTTCCCCCTATAGGCCTACAGGTGTGTGTTTTCGCGTAGCTGCACATACACATTGACTCATATCGTGATTGTGAGTAGCTGACGATGAGCAAGAACGAGAAAACGTGAGTGAGAGTGAAAACACACGCACACACACAAAACGAGTAGACAGATTTCGCTCTGATAATGTGTGCGCGAACTGCGAAGGAGAAGAGATGTTTGTCGTTTACTTTGCCTAATGAATAATCACTATCGCTCCGAGTCCTCCCTCATTTTTCAAAACCTTGCGCTTTTCTGAGCGCAGCACGACGTGTGTGTGTGTGTGTGTGCGTGCGCGTCTGACAGGAGTGTGTGTATGTGTGTGTACTTCCTGAGAGCCGAGCAGCATTAACTCTGCCTCCGGTTTCCAGCGGCGAGAGGAAGGGAAAATTAATTCTGCGCAGAGGAGAAAGCGTGCGCCCGCGAGAGAGGACGCTAAAAATCTGAGGTACAACCAAACAGAAGGGGTCTGAAGAGGGTCAAGAGTGTACAGCACGCTGTCGTAAAACACGCACGCACACACACACACACACCCGCAACATATTGGATTATGACGGTGAGAGACGGAGCCGAGGATTTCTCATTTTGAACCCCTGACGTCCCTGTAATACATTTCTGATAAATGATTGTGTTTCAAAGTAATGAATTAGCCTCATTAAGCGGATGACTGGATCTCAAGAAAGGCGAGGGAAAAACTCCGAAGGGGGAGGTGCGGTGGTGGGGGGGAGATTTCATCAGCGAGCGAGCGGAGATAAGAAAGCGCGCGTGTGTGTGCGCGCGGGAGCGGGAGGGCGGGAGAGAGAGAGAGAGAGAGAGAGAAAGCGGGCGTGTGTCTGCGCAGTAGGAGAACAGAGGAGTGACAAGCTTTGTGCGGAGAGATGGAGCGAGCGAGCGAGCGCAGGAGGGAAGCCATGGAGGAGGGAGGGAGAGAGGGAGAGGGGGAGGAGGAGGGAACCAGCCTGGTGGGAGATTAAGAAGGGCTGTTTTAGCACAGCGCAGGGCGCAGCGTTCCCGCTGGCTTCTTATCTGGATCGTTGATGCCGCTCAGAGACGGCGCTGCACAGAGATTCAGCGCGCCTGTGCTGCCTGAGACGTTTTCCCTGTGCCTAACTTTCCTCTTTCCTTCTTCTGACTCGCTGTGCTGGGAGAATCTCTGTGCTGATGCTTTGTTCAGTTGTGCGTGCTGCCCGTTTCCCCGTGCTTTTCCCTGTGCCACATAAAGATTTATCTCAATAAGATTTAAGAATAAGATTTATCTCAAAACATAACATATATTGTTTCGGTTACTGTTGGTATTGTAGGTTTCATGTTGTCTGTATTTAAGGTTTTTTGTCATTGTGTCTGTGTTTCAGTTCTCTGTGTCATGTTTGTATTCTAGTTTTTTATTTTCATGTATTTGTTTCAGTTCTCTGTTTCTCTTACGGCTGTTCAATTATTTTGTGTCTCTATAGCAGTTTTCTTTAGTGTTCGTGTTTAAGTCTGTATTGTGCTATTTGTTTTGTCTGTGTTTTCAGTTTTGTCCGTCATGTCCATATTCAAGTTTTTCTGTTGTCTGTTTTATTTTTGTATGCTGTGTCTGTATTCTAGCTTTTTTTGTTGCGTCTGTTTTAGTTTTGTCTGTATTCTGTTTTTCTGTTGTCTGTTTCTGTTTTGTCTGTTGTGTCTGTATTGTAGTTTATTTGTTGTGTCTGTGTTTTAGCTTTGTTTGTCTTCTCTGTATTCTGTTTTTTTCTGTTATCTGTTTTAGTTTTGTCTGTCGTGTCTGTATTCAAGTTTTTCTGTTGTCTGTTTTATTTTTGTCTGTATTCTAGCTTTTTGTTACGTCTGTTTTCTTTTTGTCTTTTGTGGCTGTATTCTAACTTTTTGTTGCGTCTGTGTTTTAGTTTTGTCTGTTGTGTCTGTTTTCTTTTGTCTTTTCTTTTAGTCTGTTTTGTCTGTATTCTAGCTTTTTGTTGTGTCTGTTTTAGTTTTGTCTGTCGTGTCTGTATTGTTTTTCTGTTGTATGTTTTTTTTTTGTCTGTTTTGTCTGTATTCTAGCTTTTTGTTGTGTCTGTTTTCGTTTTTTGTCGTGTCTGTATTGTTTTTCTGTTGTATGTTTCACTTTTGTCTGTTGTGTCTGTATTGTTTTCTCTTGTCTGTTTTATTTTTGTCTGTTTTGTCTGTATTCTAGCTTTTTGTTGTGTCTGTTTTAGTTTTGCCTGTCATGTCTGTATTATGTTTTTCTGTTGTCTGCTTTAGTTTTGTCTGTTGTGTTTATATTCTTGTTTTTTTGTCGTCTGTGTTTCAGTTTTGTCTGTCGTGTATGTTTTCTGTTGTTTTTTTTGTCTGTTTCAGTTTTGTCTGTAGTGTCTGTATTGTAGTTTTAATTGTTTATTTTTTTAGTATTCTAGTTTTTTGTTTGTCGTTATCTGTTTCAGTTCTGCCTGTCATGTCTGTGATTCTCTGTCGTGTTTGTATTTGTTTGTTTTGTGTCTCTATTCTGCCATTTAGTTCTGTCATGTCTGTAGTTTTTTATTGTTTCATTGTTTCAGTTCTGTCTGTAGAGTCTGTATTCTATTTGTTGTTTGTTCTTTAGTTTTCTCCACTGTCTGTATTTCATTCTCTCTTGTGTCTTAAGTTGTTGTTTTTTTCTGTGTCTGTTTTCTACTTTTTCTTGTCTTGTCTTGTCTTGTGTGTGTTTCAGTTCTGTATCATCTGTCTTTAGTTTTCTTTGCCATGTCTGTATTTGATTTTGTGTTGTCTGTGTTTCTGTCTGTAGTGTCTGTATTCTTGTACTAAATGTGTTTGTGTTTCAGTCCTCTCTGCCATGTTTTATTTCAGTTCTCTGTCTTGTGTTTAGTTTTCCCTGTAGTGTCCATATTTGGTTTTGTGTTGTCTGTTTTTCAGTTCTGACTGTGGTGTCTGTATTCTAGTTTGTCTGTGCTTCAGTTTTGTGTGTCATGTTTTGTAGTTCCCTGTATCTTGTCTGTGTTTTACATCTCTGTAGTGTCTATGTTTTAGTTTTGTCATGTTTCTATATCAGTTCTCTCTGTTGTGTCTGTATACTGTGTCCACATCTAATCTGTATTATAGTTCTGTCACGTCTGTACTGTAGTTCCCTGTGTCTCATCTATGTTTTAGTTTCGTGTCACATCAATTGTAACACAGACACGACATCGGAACAACATAGAAAATGTCAAAAGAATGAAACAATGAAATGGACGACACAGCTTTCTGTGTTATTTGTATTCTGTGTTTTGCCTGTGTTTCAGTCCCATCTGTATTCTAGTTGCATGTCGTGTCCTTTTCAATTCTTTGCCATGTCTCTTTTTCTGTTATTTGTGTCGTGTATTCCTGTTCTCCATCACATCTATATTGCAGTTCTCCATGTTGTGTCTGTCTTTTGCATGTGGCGGTAAAAAGCTGTAAGCCTGTAAGCGTTCACCTCAACACAGCACATATGGAAACAATGGAGCCAACAGCTGTCACGGGGTGTGTTTGAGCGGCCTGGGAGATGGAGGGGCTTAGGGGATGGGTGTGTGTGTGCACGTTTGCCGCGTGCACAAACAAGTGGCCAAAATCAAACCCCACGATCTGTTGAGCATTGACATTGTGTGAGTGCAAGTGAGTCTTTGGGGAGAGAGCCCCCTGTTTAGTGAGAACAATGAATTGAATCGGAGGATAAGACAAAGCGGGGCAGGAGGCAAAATGTAGGCAATAAATTTCAATTGCGTGCTTTTCTTCCGCTCCGGGCAGTTGCAGAGAGAGAGAGGTAGGGAGACGGATGAGAGAATAGGGAAAGCAATCTCTGCCCATCAACCATAAATCACTAACTAGCAAAAAAAAACCTGGATATAACAACATTTTTCACTGAGCGCAAAGCAGAGATTAGGAACGCTAAGTCATGGAAAGAATTACATCTTCAAATCTTTTCCTCCCCAAAACATGACCACACACCTTGCCAACTGCGTTTGTTTAATCTTTGGTTTGAAGGACGTGCTTCTCATTGACACTTGATGTCCGAAGTGTAATCTCCAACCTGAAGCGATTCGCTAACCATCCCGCAAATCTCCGCTCTGCTTGAGAGGCATGATACCTCTTTTATAGGAGTTCACGCACACACACACACACAGACGCACACAGCCTTCCAGTGCTGATTAGAAAATGCATTATTCATTATAAATCTGCACACGAGTCACACGGACGTGGAAGAATAGAAAGAGATTGAAAGAGAGGGAGAGATAGGTAGAGGGTCGATGTAGCATTTTGTCGATGCATCCCTCTTGAGAGGACGGAAAAAGTGTGTAAATGTGTCAGTGAGCGTGTGTGCGTTTGCACATGTGGGCGTGGCTGCCCTTTGGGACGCGTTGACCCTCTAATTGACCCTGTCCTCATAGTCACCGGCCGACACGCACGGATCCAGCGGGGCTAAACGCTCGCAACACTCCTGCCTGCCTGTCAAATCCACGGGGGGGCTGACACTCTCCAGAGCGCACACACACACACATGCACGTATTAATATTCAGCGTGTGTGTGTGCGTATGTACAGACCCCGTCCCTGGTGGCCGCCTGCTACGCCGTTCCACAGTGCAGCGGTCCGTCGAGATTTAGAGACCCGAGACTGCTATTACTCACCAGCTGACAGCACACACACACACACACACAGACGGCAGAGCAGCTTGGAACGCCCTCAACAACCGCGGCACGACACGAATACAGCAGTATGGCGAGGCGGTGAATTCTGGCGGAGATACCAGCATGGAGAATAACAATTCAAACTCTCATGGAAACCTCGGAGGCTTTGATTTCACCCAACGCCTCAGCGGTTAAACATGTTTGACCTTGCGCAAATAGAGTTTGTTTTGATTTGCAAAGAGGACAAACAACTGCTGCTTATTCGTGAAATTCTTGAGTGAACCTCAAAAATGAATGAAAATCACAGTTGTTTCCTAACGAAGAACAGAATTAGAAATGATACATAAACACGAAAACAGCGGTAACTTGAACACACCAGCAAGCCGACAAGATAAATGCTGGCATAGATTCAAACATAAAAATAATAATTTAAATCTGTTGTGATTGGTCAACTTAGTACTGCACACGAAGGAAGTGGAACATAGTAAAGACTCAAACAATAATGATTCATGCGTGTTAGCCTTGACCATGACTCAAAATAATAAGAACGACAGATATTCTATATTAATCGACAAATTTCCAGATATTAGCAGGCCCACAGCTGATTAGCAGAACTATATATTAGAAGAACTATAACACGAGTAAGCCGGAGACATAAAGCTGCACTGAGTGCATACACAACACACAAACCTACATATTTTGCATGCTCAGCAGAACATTAAAGAAACAGGTTGTGATTCTGAGGAGCAAGCTGGTCCAAACAAATTGGGCACTAACCCATCTTTCAAGGACAATCGTTTTGCGAATCGCGTTTTGATCTCGCGGAGATTGGGGAAGCAGTCATCAGTGAAATGACTGGAGCACAGCAATCGTTTGGGATTACACTGCTGTGGTATTAAAGTAAAGGTGAATCATTTTTTAAAGATTTATTTTTACTTTTATTTGATTGGACAGCAGTTAGACAGGAAGTGAAGTGGGAGGGAGAGGAGGGATGAGATCAGGAAAAGGTCGCGAGCCAGGACTCAAACACGGGACGCCAAAGCACAACGGCGCTACATGTCCCACGAGGATATCGGCACCATCGCAAGTTGAAATTTAACCACTGTTTCTTCACAGCCTCATCCTTTGGAAGTCATAAAGTAAAAAATAAATAAATACAATTTTTTCTCAACATTATTACTATCCACACATTATTATCCACATTATTATCCACATATAACAGTATTATTATCCACATTTATGAGCTACAGCATTTTACGGGGGTTCAAGTTTCCGTGGGATGTACACACGGAACGTAGGCAGGCATAATGCAAAAGTGGTAACTTGTGACGTGAACATCACAAAAATGGGTTTTGAATTTTAAAGTTAAGGCCCAGTTTCACAAAAGGGCTTAGCTTAAGCCAGGACTAGGCCTTAGTTAAATTAAGATATTTAAGCAACTTTTACAAAAATGCCTTAGAAGAAAACATTAGAGGTGTGCATCTTGACACAGAACAATGACACTGACATATTTTAAGATATGTCAGAGCAAGATATTTTCAGTTGAGACAGCTCAAACATGCATTTTAGTCTGGGACTAGCTGAAGTCTGAAGTGATTTAAGTTAAGTTTAAGCAATTCAGAATCAACTCCTTCTTTTGAGAGACAGTAACTTAATTTATGATGCACTTTCAGCTTTACAACTTTGCAGACTGTTTACATTTACATACAGCTATGTTACACACTGCATGAAAGGTAATTTTCAAAAATCAATAATAGGGGCATTTCAAAAGCTGTAGTTCTTGTGAAAATGTAGTGTATTTTGATTTAAAAAGATTCTAAAAGCTTTTTTATTTGTAAAATTCTTATATTTGCCTCAAAAATTTACAAAATCGAATTTTCGAAGTTTCTCACATTTTCTATGCAAATCCCATAAACAAAGAATCTGTGGCAACTTGAACGAACCAGTAAACCAACACGATACTGGTGGAGATTCAATCATTAAAAATATTTGTATGCAAATTCAGTTTATTTTGATTTGCAAGGATAAAGAACAGCTTTTTACTTATAAAATTCTTGAGTTTGCCACAAAAATGTACAAAAATCACTTTTTTTACGTTTTCTATGCAAACAACATTAACTTGAACACACCAGCAAACTGACACAAGAAATACTGGCATAAATTCACTCACATATTTTTATTTGTATAATTCTTATTTACCGTACATCTTCTTCGTACTAACAAATATATATATATGCGTATTAAGTGGTAAAGCTGAAAACAGTAGTATGTCAAGTAGTATGTAAATACTTAAAATTCCTGATTTAGGGCTTAGACTAAGTTTAGGGCTAAGCAATAGCTCAATTAGGACATTTAAGTAATTTTTTATTAATGTGGCTTAGAAAAAAACATTACTGGTGTGCATCTTAAATCAAAACAGAGGCACTGATGTATTTTAAGATCAGGTAGTGCAAGTTTCTTTCGGTTAAGACAGCTCAGACTTACACTTTAGTCTGGGACTAGGTTTAAGCCTTGTCTGTGAAACCAGGGGATAAACTTACAGGAACATTTTTTTTTATTATTATTATTTGCAAATTACAAAAAGGCATGCATACACATGTTAAGAACACTGAATACTTGAATACGGCAGTGTGGTGAGACAATGAATACTGGGCTCCATCCAGTACATTTACTCGCCTCAAAAATGCACAAGAATCGCTGTTTGTTTGGCCACAAACAACAGAATAAGAAAACCAGACATTTTTATGCCGATTATACACACATGCACACGCGTCAAGACCGTGGTAAGCTCAGATGTTCCGTGAAAGCCCCCAGACAGAATTTTCCGATAAACAGCCACACGCTCACAAGCATACGGCCGCGCTATGGGGGAAATAATGACATCATGGTCACGGCAGGTCTGCTGGCAGAGCGTAGGCGACTGTGGGCCGGGGAGAGGAAACGCCACTATGTGTGTGTGGGGGTGTGTGTGTGTGTGTTTCCTGAAAAGGCTGGGAAACACTAGCGTCGGCTGGGGGAAAAACCTTTGAGGTTGTTCATCAAGCTGTTCATGGAATCCGCGTGTTTCACCAGCGGAGGCTTCCAGCGGAGAGAAAGGAAAGGAAGGATTGATGAGGTCCGAAAGACGATAGTAAGTGAGAGGAATGAAAAAAAATGACAGGTTTAAATTGCAGAGGGGAAAAAAAAAATTAACAAATGTGTGAAAAGTGTGACTTTTCCAGATGAATTTTCCACATGCTTTCAGTGGGATTTCGGGAATATTTGAGCTAAGAATGTGTCCTGGTGACCTGTGGTGTAAGTAAAGACTGTGATGATGTGTTTTACATGTCTTAGAGGGGTTGAGAAACACAACGTGGCACATGTGACCTTGACTTTCTTCTCTTTCAGGTGTCTCCGAACTAGTATAAAAAGAGCTAGCGCTAGCGCTTGCAGCAGAGCCGGTGCTTGGTGGTGAAATGTGAACTTCTTTCAGAACCGAACTACATTTCCACTAACTTGAAAGCTGAACAATGACGTAAGAGACTGTAACCTGCACTCACATGTTTCATTTTGAGTGGTTGTTGAAAATGACTTTGTCTTGGTTTCTCCCAGCAGTCCCCCACTTTTAACATTGCGATGAAAAAAGCTTTTCATTCTCTATTTTCCCAGAATCCACCTGAAAGCGAAAGGCACTTAATAGTTTATTCTGTACCAAAAGACATCTGCTTACTAGCCAACTTCAGCTAGATAGAAATCAAGGATGAGATGTTACTGTTTGAGTCATCTTTGGCCGGCAGACATTGACATTTTAAGACAATCGATTAATACAACCAGACTTCAGTGAGTGTTTGGTCAGGTCTTACAGCTCTCTGAACCAGAAACGACCTTCCGGTTCCCTCATGGACAAATAAAAAGACCCGTCCTGCTGAGATCAAACTTGAAGGCATGCAGTCTATATTTATAAAACAGATAGATACGGCTCTAAAACTTGGACGAGTATTCATCTGAATACTGACACTGTTTATTATTATTTATTGATAACATTAATACTTGTTTTTATTATTATTTTAAAATCATTTTAATTAAAAAAGTATTTTTAATTATTATTGATGATGATAACAATAATGCATTTACTTATTGACCTGTTATTCAACTGCTGCTGCTAATTGCTATTATTTATATATCGTTATAAATAATAAGACACTTAAAGCTGTGAGTGTGTTTTGTTTTAACCTTAAACCAAAATCACTCAAATGGCTTATTTAATTGGAAAAAACATTTGCTTTATACAAAAAAGGAAACTTTTTGATCGTTGTCGTTGAAGCAAACACATGGTTTCAAGATATCTAAGTACACACACAAGGCTTTCTTTCCGGATATGGCAGGTCTGGGCTTTCACTCTTTGGTTTTCCCAAAACGATTCCAAAGTTTGACAGAGGAACTGTCAAAACAAAGTATGTTGTCTGTTGAAGCCCATTTAGCTAAAGCATAGCATAAAGACTCGCCCGAGACCATTTCAAATAAATGTGTGTTTCAGCTTATGCGGAGAGGCCGAGACTTCAAAATTTGTTTGCTCAAGTACCTTTGTTTACTCCAGGTTTTCTCTGGCAGAACATGCATGCAGCGGCACAAGAACGTGTTTATGTCTGTGTGTTTTCCTACTCGCGTTTACCAGCCAGACCAAAACTGCCTCATAAAACCACACATTCCCATCAGACTTTCGAAGGAATATTCCAAGTTATTTTCTATGGACCATGTCTGCGGCGTGTTGCTGATTACCACACACAGTAATTTCAATAAGTGTGTTTACCCTAAAACAGTCAAAGTTATTATAACATTTAATTCCAAATACAAATGGAATTGCTAAAATTATGATGGTTTCCAAACAGGTTTACCGCAAAAAAAAAAAAAACTTTTAATTTATCTTATTTTTAGCTATATTATAGTAGAATATACTAACATATTATATGACAGATAGATAGATAGATAGATAGATAGATAGATAAAATAATGAACAGACAAACAAATAAAAAAAGACAAATAGAATGTGTTTATTCTAAACCAAACTAAAAGGAATTGCAATTTTCGAAATTGCTAAAAAATGGTTGTTTCCAAATGTATCTTTATTTATTAGATATATGATATCTATAATTATAATNAAGAAATTGCTAAAAAATGATTGTTTCCAAACGTATCTTTATTTATTAGATATATGATATCTATAATTATAATATATAAACATATAACAGAAAGACAAAGCGATAGAAAGATAGTAACAACAAAACAAAAAAAAAACCCTAGTGGCAACAACTGGAATTGCTAAAATAATGATTGTTTCCAAACGTATCTTTATTTATTAGATATATGATATCTATAATTATAATATATAAACATATAACAGAAAGACAAAGCGATAGAAAGATAGTAACAACAAAACAAAAAAAAAACCCTAGTGGCAACAACTGGAATTGCTAAAATAATGATTGTTTCC
>SCHK01320802.1:864-11490 GCA_004124795.1 Poropuntius huangchuchieni
AATAATGTGAATGTATGGCGATACTGTCAGACGGGTTGAACCAGCATCTACACTGTTATGCTGATGAGATCAAGTCTGGAAAGATATAGGTGTCGGGCGGTCTCCTGTACTGCATTTGCATTCCATTGTTTAGACTTTCTCCACCTTTCTATGTCCCTCCCCTTTGAATGTATATAACTCCAAAGCATTACTGCTTTAGTTAGACTTGGGATAACCACAGACTAGACTAGACTTGGATGACCAAAGTGTTAGACTTGGATGACCATAGCGCCATGCAGCATGTTTCTCAATAAAAAGAACCCTGCTTGAATATATCCCCACGTCTCCTGGTCTTACTCAAAGAGGAAAAGAAAACATTTTCAACAGAATATTCTGCTCATGCACATGCTATGTACATTCTGTTAATTAAACCACCAAGTTTTTATAAACATCTTATTAAAACGTTAACTACTCTTGGTATATTCTCATGAAATCAACTTATGAGAAGAGTGACATTATAAAATTTATTTTTTATGCAGGCAAATTATAATTACATCTCCATGTGTACCTAAAACTCTCACATAAATATCCACCAGAATCATTTATATACTGTATCTGTCACACATTTGTTTAATACTTAAAAAGTCAACCAATGCACAAATGCTCTTTGAGCATACGCTTTGAGAGTGCTTTACATGTCAAATGAGAAGAACTGCAGACAATTAATTCATAATGTAACGTTTGCATTTTAAAGATTGCTTTAAAAGAAGTATACAATTAACTTGACATTTACAGCATAAAGTCTGCATTACAGGAAACAGCACGTATTTAAAGGAGTCATAAAACATCCTACAAGTTTCATAGCTTAAAATGTCCTCCTCATTATAAACAAAACATTTATTTAAACAAGCTCCAAAAACAGCTCTTTTGGATCCGAGGGGCAAGGTGACATCAACTGGGAGCAGTCATATGCATAAACACTGCCTCCAGATCAAGGCATTGATGAATAGTCATCTTCTTACCACAGGCCCCGCCCACTGGCGTTCAGCTGAATAACAGCTTCACACTTAATCACACTGAATGCGAGTGTCGCGTCACGTCAAAAGTACCTAGCGTAAGGAACAAGTGAATAGTTTATTTTAATGGCATCCCGGATTGTGTCAGAATTTTTTGTAAACGAGGCACAGTGTAATGGAGAGTTCACAAAAAACATTTGTTGAAAGATGAAGCAGTACTATATATGACTGCAGCTGCATCACAATCAGTAAAAGAATCATAACAGTGGGCCTTAAAGGACCCTTAAAAACAGGTCGTTTCTTAGAGAGGTTCAGAAGGAGTGTTGAAAATAATAATTTTTCCACATATTCATTTGTTGTATTTTTGTGTGCAAAAAAAAAACTGAATTAACATTATAAGTAAACCTCAAGGAACATATTAAAATAATATAAAAATCTGTCATGACCCCTTTAACATTTACCAGTGCCATGTTAAAAATAGTAGCACATGCACACTTCTTTCCATATATATTTTTTTCTCATACCAATTAATGTTTACAGATGAGTAAGCTCAAACTCACAACATTAGTTTAATTTGTATTACTGAACAATGGACGATGAAGGGCATCTGGTGCATCACAACTGATTTACAAACTTTGTGTTTTAAGGCACACTGCACCGACAAATGCAGGCCAATGACAGTCAGCAAATTACAGTACGTCATTCTCAAATATGTCAAGACCCGACAAATGCTGATTCAAAAACCAATCAACGGCAACAGACACCAACTGTGGTTACACACTGATAAGCCAAAACCTGAAAAACATGTCTGTTGCCATTTCTCTGCATCAGGGTGAATTGGCCTTTTGTTTAATTTTTTTACTGAACTGGCCTACGATTCTGGTCTCTCTTCTGTTTTGCCATCTTGATCATTCTGCTTTCAAACCCCTGGTAGCCCCATTAGTGAGCAATGCATTCTAAAGTCTCTGGCTCTGGTTCTCACTCCCAGTTTCTCTGTAAAAAAGACAAACAAAATCTAATACTGAATTTGTTTTTTTCCAGGAGCTTTGGGCCACTAGATAGGATAAAAGGTTTTTCCTGGAGAAATTGTTTTTTATTCTCAGGCTGGGCCAAGTTTTATTTACATGTTATTTACTCAGCCAATGGGAGCAGTAGACTCTGATTATACAAGGATGTTAAAAAGATTAATGGAGTGAGTGTGTGTATGTCGATGTGCATGTGTGTTTGCTTATGAAGGACAAAACTACACCCAAACCTTGTTTGTAAGTCTGCCCTGATATGCAAATCACAAATGTAAATAACTGTTTAGTTGTGCATAGTTAACCCTAAAGCAGGCAAAATGTACCACGAGATACATACTCTTTTGTCTCTTGTAGGAGGCACAAGAAAGAATTTTTCATCCAATACTATTATCATTATCATAGTTGAGGTTGTTTGGAGTTTGGGGGTTACATCACTTGGTTCAAATTTTCGGTGCTCGTTTTGTCAGTTTGACCTAAAATTAAGTCATATGTTGTTTGTTGTTTTTATCGCATTTTGAAATATACGTATCTCATGAGATACGTTGCCTGGTTAGGGTATTGAAAAAAAAAAAAAAGGATTATCCTCAATGTTGACAATGAATGGTGTTTAGCTCCAACACTGATCAAATACATCTGAAAAATCTGACAAAAGTCTTCAGGATTACATAAAAATATATATATATTGTTACATAAATTACGTTATATGTTTATATGAAGATGAAAACTGGATGACTAGCAATTTCTTACTGCTAAATTCTGAACAGAGGTTTTAATTATTGGACCAAACACCTCTGCATGTGATAAACTAAAACCCTGTCTAACACAGGGTGCTCTGTTAATTCTTTGTCATCAGTTAGAAACCTAGGTGTGCTTTTCGATAGCAATCTTTCCTCTGAAAACCATGTTTCTAGCATTTGTAAAACTAAATTTTTCTATCTTTTCTATAATTTTTTGTGTTTTAATGTGTGCGTTAGACTTACCATCGCTGTAGCCGTGGGCAAGCAGGCCATCAGGCGAGGGGGTTAGATGGGAACGCGAACCGATGGAGTCCAGGCTGTCGAACGAGTCGTCTCGCGCGTGCCTTGGTGGGGAGAGAGAGTCACTGCGCTCGGACTCCCAGCAGTCTATGTAACCACTGTCCCTGATGCTTCGCTTTGGGCTGTCCCAGTCCTCTGCTTCCTGGGAAACATACAAACACATATAAAAATCTTAAGTTTGGTGCTTAAGATTCCTCCAAGTGGTGTTTCAATATTGAATAACATTATAAAAAAAAAAAAAAAAAAAAAATTTAAAAAAGTGATTCATTATCATTTATTTTCACACAATGACTTTCACAGAAGTCTCTCTTGTGACTGCTTTTGGCTTTTAGATTCATCAACTGGCAAAATGGATTAAAAAATAATACATCTGCTTTTTCAATTGTGGAGAAAAAATCTTGTGGTGCTTAACTTATTTCTGGAGACAGAAGTACAGTTGAGTGAATCAACAACTTGTGGGTCGCAGGCCTGTTCTGATAAGCTTGAGGAAAAGCAATAGATCAACTGATAGATCTACCGATAGATCTACTGGCAGATCACACATCATTTAAATATCCTTTAGGTAAATAGAGAGATTCTATGATTATAATGGAACTTTGTGAGATCATGGTGAACTAATGTGAGTGACAGGGTAAAGACCCTGGTAAATCGCAACGTATTGTTCTGTGGGTGTTTTGAATGTAATGTTAAAAATAACATTATATAAAGCCCCAGACTGAAACTTTTTGTTTTGTATTAAAAAAAATACATATTGGATCGTTATTTGAAGTAAAACTAGTTACTTATTTTATCTGTGGACATTATTTTTTTAGTAATACAGAGTAATATTTCTTGTTTCTGTTGTATTACCTTTGAAAAATTCTGTTTTTTTAATGAATATGCTGAGTGAAGGATTTAGTGTCAAAAATAATTACTAGCATTATGATTGTGATATTATATATAAAAAGAGTGACTAAATGATTTGCTGTACAAATTGTTTTGGTGAATGAAATTAAAATATATAAGTCACTTGATGAATTAAAATCCCCACTACTGGCTCTTCCTAAATATAACCATGGAAAGAACAAGCAAGAGCTGGAATGGATGAGGTGTGACAGATGAACTCAAAGAGGTTTATATAACTATATTACTGTGACTGACATACACAGGCAGTTAAAGTGCAGTTCTCTGATTAAAGAAACAAAAGATCACAGCTCAAGTCAGCTCTTTTTCAGTTGGCTGTGCTGTGTCACCAAAACACAATCCAGCCTTTCATTAAAGTCCTGCAGCACTGTGACTGAATCCAGATCAGTCCAGGATTTGTCTGTTTGTGACTATCTAACCAGATGGGGAAACACTTTCCATGCAAAGGACACATGACATGATGGAAAAATAAATTGCAGTCCAGTGACATCACTGGCTGTGTCACATTAAAGTGTGATAAAGTCTTCTTCTACACAATTATAGACAAAAAAAATGTTAGTAAAATGTCTGACAACGAAGACCATATAATTTTAGGGTCCATATCATTTTAGATTTTTTTTAAGTTAAGAATTTACTACAAAAAAAAGTCTACTGCACAAAACAACCAAGACATTGTTATATGGCCCAATGATATACACAGAGATCATTGTATTCCCTGGAGATCTACAAAAGATATCAGCCCTGGTTTAGTGCAGTGATGTAAGCCCATCTGAAGAGACCCTAAACGCTCTCTTCCAATAATGACCTCAAAGAATGATGGACAGAGATGAAGTAATTTTCTTTAAGCCAAGATACAGTACTCATTCATAACCCAACCCAAATCAGGCTCAACTTGCTTTATACTCAGATATAATAGGTTTTCTGAAGAAAATATGAGTGGTGCTTTCCCATAGAAAATGACTGGATGTTGCTAAGCAGTTGCTAACTTATTCTGAGGTGATTAAATTGATCATTATGTGCTGAAGTGTACCACAGTATAAAATGGTGCCGGGAGAATACATCATCCTCTTCTTCGTCTTCACTGACTGCTTGTTATGATTATGCTAGGCTTCTGCAGGAGCCTCCTTTGTCATCAGGTCCCCAGTATAGCACTGCAACCTCAGGACCCACAGGTCCTCCACTCAGATTGAGCATTTTTCACAGTACAATGCTTCATGACACGCTCCCTGATGTCTTGGTTGGGTGCTTGCTTAGAGAACCTGCCCCAACCAGGACACGCTACTCATATCTCGCCCCGAGGGGTCTCCTGAAATTCTTTGAGCTTGAGCTCCTCTCGCTGAGGTGTTAAGTGGCTTAAGAGGCCCCTGGGCTATTCATCGCTTCATTAGAGCTGATTTCTCTTTTCTAAGGGTCGAGCCCTCTGCTCTTTGAGCATCAGGTAGTTTGGCCGCTTGCTGCCTCCCTGATGAGTTGCCCCTATTTGGGGAGCTGAGGTGACGGGAGCTTGGCAGTGCTCCCCTCACCTCGAAGGGTTATCTTTGAGCATCCCGCTCCCAATTGAGCGTCTGAGGTCCCCTTTCATCAGGTCCTCCGCTCCTTGGAGCTACATTGAGCAGCAGCCTCAGGTTGTTAGGCCTCTCTCTGTCTCCCTATTAGGCTGCTCTCTTTGTTGGTTGAGCTTAGCAGTGCTCCCCTTTTTCTCGAGGGTTGCCTATGAGCACATTGCTTCCAACTGAGCATCTGTGTGTCTCTCCCACTCATGGGAATCGGGCCCTCCACTTTCTGGAGCTCCGTACAGCAACCACGTCAGGCAGCTAGGCTACCTTCTGCCTCCACGGCAGGCTATTCTTATGGTCGAGCTTAACAGAGCTCACCTCTTGGTTGATGAGTCCTCCGCTTTGGAGCCTAGTCTAAAATCCATCTTTATGGTAAGTGCACACGCTAGTTCTCTGTGTGCTTCTTTAAAATCCATTTTCATGGTAGGGGTGCACGCTAAGCCTTTTGCGCACCTTTCTAAAATCCTTTATGGTAAGGGTGACACGATACTGGCCTTGTCCCCTTATTCTGAGTTGGCTCAGGCCTTACCTGGGCTTCACTCTACTGATGTGTCTCTGACAATGCCTGTATGGTTGAACTTGGTAGTGCTCCTCTTGTTCCTGAGGGGTTTCTATGAGCACATCACTCCCTCCTGTGCGTCTGTGTTGCTCTCACTGAGTATCAAGGCCCTGTGATATAGCCTTATTAGGTTGTTAGGCCATCTCTGCCATCTTTATTAGGCCCCTCCCATGGGTGAGCGTCCCTCGGGTCCACAGGCGCTAAGCTGAGTAACCTGCTACCCCTGAGCAGTCTCAGTCACTTCAAGTCCCTGGTCCACCGTGGTTTTTGTGACTTTTTTTGTAACAGTATTTCTAAAAATCCATATTTATAGTAAGTGCACACACTAATTCTCTGTGCACTTCTTTAAAATCCATTTTCATGGTTGGTGTGCACACTAAGCCTTTTGCAAACCATTCTAAAATCTTTTATGGTAAGGGTGACACGATGCTGGCCTCCCCTTTCTCTGAGTTGGCTCTGGCCCCGGTTTTTACCTTGGGTCCCACTCTCTGTGCATACACTTTTTTAGGCAGGATGTTGCTACTAAGTTTCCTGAGTATCCTGTGATCCTCAGGCAGCTCGTTCTTAGAGCAGAAGGTAGCCCCTGTGTGACAGGCCAAGAAATGGTTTATTTCAGCCCTGATATTCGGCTGGAGCCCCTTAAAGGAATCCTTTTATCTTGATTACAAACCTTGCGCTTTGCCCTCGGCTCAGGCTTCCTCGAGCTAGCCCCTTACAGGTAAGTTCTTCAGGTCTCTGGCCGTAGGGGATGATGTCACTAACAGCCGTCAAGGCGTTCTAGGGGCAACTCCCATGGCTACGGTAGAGTTGATACTTAGTGCTCGCAGTGGTTTCTGGCATGCACTCCCCTCAGCATGGCGGCGTGGGTATACTCTTCCCCATAGCGATCCCTCGAGGATGCAGTTTCGAAGTTCCCTTGGAAGGGAACGTCTCGGGTTACGTATGTAACCATGTGCCATGAGCCATGCTTCGGACAAAAGCTTCAAACGAAGAAACGAATGATGTAACTCGACACGCTTTCACAGCTCAAACACACTTTTAACTCTTATTTAGTATTGAGCACATCTGGTGGGAGATTATATTATGACAGTCATGATACATGATTTAACTAAATTGGAATTTATGTAGGAAGGGCAACAGGGCCACTTAAAATGTAAGGAACATAATTCAGCATCATGTTTTCATAATCGCTGGAAGAATAAATAAAAAACAAACAAAAAATTATAATAATCACACAGCCCTATTCATTAAATCATTAAGAGCAAAGAGGCCCCCTGGTGGTTGTGTACTTTGTGTATAGGGAGGAACGATAGGAACTTTTAAGAGGTCTTAAATTTAGGGATAAAAAAAGGAATTGCAAAACAGCCTAATGTTATTACTACACTTCAAAAGGCTTTGATTTAATTAAACATATTTCTATCATGACAACTATCAGAGTATTTGGCATGGTAATGTACATGACGATGTGAATGTGTTTGGTCTTGAATAGATCTGCCACGCTGCTGCGGACGTGTAGCAGACATGCATATATCCACACACATGAAAGAATGAAACAGGATAGAACAAACACCGCCTCAAACAAGGAGATCTATTGTAAAGACATATGTACTGCTGCTGATCTGAAGAGCCATGTGAACCGCATTTATTACTATCTATGTGTGCCTGGGCCAACCACACCGACTGTTTAAACGCTAGTGGCCTATGACTATGTGAGTCTTGGTTACCATGCCAACCAAAATCCGACAAAGTGTGCACCAAGTTAAATGCATCAATATGAGCTCAAACATTTCTTCCATATAATATGTATTAATCAAATTAGTCAATTACAAATTAAGACTGAGTCATAAGCCATTTATGTGCCTTTCAGCAAAGAAAGCTCCAGGGATACATTTTCAGTAAATCAGTTTTGATTAAGGCATCTAGTACATTACTATTTCCAACAACAAATTATGAGCCTAAGTACATAAACATTTTCCTATAAGAAGAAACATTATCCTTATTTCTAAATCATTTCTCTCTCAATATAGCCTTTAACTTTGAATTTATGATTTTTCACCCTTTATTTACTGCATTTTCAGTGATTAAAACCATGATTAAAATGTTTTACTCTTTTCTTTACATAAAGGGGCAGTCGTGGCCTAATGGATAGAGAGTTGGACTTGTAACCCAAAGGTGACCTTTTTACTTCCATTACTGTTCTCCTTCTCCTCAGCCCTTAGATTACTAAAACATCCCACTAGTGCCACCCACAGGACAGTCGGTGACACCACATCTCACTCTCTTTTAAACAAGTATAATACTTCACCTTATGTTCTGTATAGGGATGTGCCCGAATAGCGAATCCGTATTCGGAAAGGCACGGAAAATGAATAATGTTACAACACAACGGAGCCATAAAAGGGGCATGGTAATCGCTTGCCAGCAGTTTGCTGTTACATTACAGTACATAAAATTTCACTTACCACATAAACAGAGAGAGGCAAGGAAAGATGACAGATAGGACAATGTTGAATGATTTACAGATCCTGAGCACCACTGACAAACATCTAATCTTGTGAAACATTTAATCTTGTGAATTTTCAATGCCGCTCCATAGTAGAGTAGGCCATCGGTTCCCAACAGGGGGGTCCCGTCCCACAAGGGGGCCTCAGCGAGCTCTGTGGGGAGTCACGTCATATTTTGAAAAGTGTTAAGCAGTGAGCATTAAGGAGAACAATCATATTATATGAGCTAATTTTATCCATGATTCCCTGGCTGACCAAGAAATTGACAAATTTGTAATTCGACCTCCACAAACGACCGTGTCCCACTGATTTGCCTGCAGCAGGTGATAGTAATGACCCAGGCATACTGGACCCAGGTGAGGAAACTCCCACCAATTCAGGTTGCAGTGCTAGCAGTGCTAACACGAAATTCAGGAAATACCAAGATAATTACCTGAACTATGGTTTTATTTCATTTTCTCGTAGCCAAGTGTCCCTGCCCCAGCCACAGTGCATTATTTGCGCATTATCTATAGTCCTTGCTAACAAATGCATGAGGCCCTCCAAACTAATAAGACATTTGCAGACAACTCATCCCCAATACTGTGACAAGTCCAGGGCATTTTTTGAGTGCAAGGAAAAGGAATTGACACACTCCCAAAATTAGATGAGGGAAGTCACAGCTACTAACAAGAAACTTTTAAAAATATTGTTGCTGTTGCTGAAAAAATCACCAAAGCAAAGAAAGGGCATACAATTGCAGAAACTTTGATTTTGCCATACCAGAGATTGTCAAGTAATTATTTGGAGAGGATAAGTCAAAACAATTGGCTAAGATACCGCTATCAAATAATATGGTCAAACGTCGCATCACAACAATGTCAGAAGATGTGAGGGGTCAGCTTTCTGCACGACTTTGTGGTAGTAACTTCGCACTTCAAAAAGTCTACTGACGTGTCAAAAATGTCACAACTCCTCGCATACTACCTGCATGACTGGCAGGTAGTCTGGGGTAGTTCAGCGTTTTAAAGAGGTTGTTCACCTGGCCATTTCAATGCACTGCTTTCTGCACAGAGAGGCTCTTGTTACAAAATAAATGGAACCCAGTCTTCATGGAGTTTTGGATGTGGAAAATCATGAACTTTGTGAAAACCAGAGCCACCAACTCCTGGTTACTCACTGCTCTCTGTGAAGAGGTAGGCGGTGATTACCATACCCTGCTGATGCACACTGATGTGAGGTGACTGTCCAGGGGGCGGGTGCTGATGTGTCTGTTCAGCCTGAGGGAGGAATTGCGCAAGTTTTTGGACAACGACAAATGGTTCGCTCAACTCAGCTACCTTTCAGACATATTGAGTGAAATGACCAAGCTTAACAGAGCAATGCAAGGTGCAAACATAAACACTGTGGTGCAGCATGAACGAGTAGAGCAGGGGTCACCAAGTTCGGTCCTGGAGGGCCGGTGTCCATGCAGAGTTTAGCTCCAACCCTAATCAAACACACCTGAAGCAGCTAATCAAGGTCTTACTAGGTGTACTTGAAAGGCAGGTGTGTTGAGGCAAGTTGGAGCTAAACTCCGCAGGACACCGGCCCTCCAGGATCAAGTTTGATGACCCCTGGAGTAGAGGCTTTCAAAAGAAAACTATATACTGTATATGGAAAACCTGTGTCTCCTCTGGAATTAGTGACATGTTTGAGCACACCCATGCATTTACTGCAGACAGACACTTGAAATTTAAAATCATTCAATGTCAAATAACAGTGCATCTATCAAAGATCCTGGAGCAGGCAGCTGACTTTCTGTAGATCAGAAACCCCTTCACTGAGAGCATTGAAGCAAATCTTCCAACCACTCTGCCGTCAAGACTTCTGGAAGAGCTTATAGAAATATCCTCTGATGCCAGCCTGAAAGCCCATTTGGAATCCATTGGAATCATTCTAGTCTGAAACTGCAGAAGAACACCCAGTCTGTCACACAGCTGCAATTAAGGTGCTGATTCCATTTAGCACCACCTACCTTTGTGAAGCTGGGTTCCTCTTCAGGAACTCGAGCTGCATCAGAACGCATTTT